>APFE030039418.1:216861-306455 GCA_000404065.3 Pinus taeda | reverse complement strand
TGTGAAGGTTCCATCACTGGGTAAGTCTATGTACTATGTATCATTTATAGATGACTTCTCAAGGAATACATGGATATATTTCCTTAAGAAGAAATCTGAAGCCTTTGATAGGTTTAAAGAATTTAAGGCTCTTGTGGAAAATCAGGCAGAGAAGAAAATAAAGGTGCTGAGGATAGATCATGGTGGGGAGTTTTACAACAAGTAATTTGAAGAATTCTGTAAGAAATGTGGTATAGCATGACAAAATATTACTCCATATACACCTCAACAAAATGGAGTTGTAGAAAGAATGAATAAGACGTTGATGGAAAGGGCAAGAAGCATGCTCAATGGTGCCAGTTTAGGACAGGAATTCTGGGCAGAGGCGATGGATACTGCATGTTACCTGGTCAATAGGTCACCTTCATTAGCATTGGAGGATAAGACTCCACAAGGGGTATGGACTGGTAAGAAACCCTCTCTTTCACATCTGAGGGTATTTGGATGTGATGCATATGTACATGTTCCAAAGGAGAAACAAACCAAGTTGGATAGTAAATCTGGAAACTACATCTTTATTGGGTATAAGGATGGTTTAGAGGGTTATAAGCTTTGGAACCTAGTCACATGAAAAGTTGTGTATAGCCGAGATGTGGTGTTCAGAGAGGTAAAAGATGTTATTAAACATGCAGTCCAACCAAAGGAACCTAAGAAGATAGAGTTTGAGCTAAAGGAGGAAGAATCAGACTCTACAACAGAGGAGGAATCAGAAGATGAAGAGCCACAAACTCTGGTTGTGAGAAGATTAGTTCGAGAAAGAAGGCAGCCAGAAAGGTATAGTCCATCTGCTTTCTGTTCAATTTTTTCTTTGTCTATTACTGATGATGATCCCAGAACTGTGAAGGAAGCAGTGGATTTAGAGGATGGAAAACTCTGGAAAGAGGCCGTGGTTGATGAAATGGCATCTTTGCACAAAAATGAGGCTTGGGATCTGGTGGAGTTGCCGGCTAGAAGGAAACCCATTGGTCGCAAATGGGTGTTCAAGAAGAAGACAAATGAAAAATAAAAGGTGGAGAAATACAAAGCTCGGTTGGTAGCAAAAGGTTATTCCCAGGTTCCAGGAATTGATTTTGGTGATATTTTTTCTCCTATTGCCAAGGTAGCTTCTATTAGGTTACTTTTATATGTTGCTGTTGCATTTGATTTTGAGGTAGAACAAATGGATGTGAAGACAACATTTCTTCATTGGGATCTAGAAGAGGAGATCTACATGAAGCAACCTGAAGGCTTTGCGGTGAATTGTGGGAAAGAACTGGTATGCAAGTTAAAGAAGTCTCTGTATGGGTTAAAACAGTCACCAAGGATGTGGTATCAGAAATTTGATACATTTATACAGGGACTTGGCTTCACCAGAAGCAAAGCAAATCACTATGTGTATTTTAAATTAATTGATGATCGTGTTATTTATCTGGTCTTGTATGTGGATGATATGTTTTTGGTTGGAAATGACAAAGAAATTATCCAGGATTTGAAGACCCAATTGTCCTCCAAATTCGAAATGAATGATCTTGGTGCTACAAACTATATTTTGGGCATGGAAATTAAAAAAGATTGGGCAAAGAGGAAGCTCTGGTTAAACCAAAGGAAGTATGTCGAGACAATACTACAGAGGTTTAATATGCAGGATAGTAAATCGGTGAAGGTTCCTATTCCTGTAGGTGTGAAGTTATCTGCTGAATAGTGTCCCAAGACACAAGAAGAGGAAGAGGACATGTCCCATGTTCCATATGCAAGTGCATTCGGTAGCCTGATGTATGACATGGTCTATACTAGACCAGACATTGCACATGCAGTGGGAGTATTGAGCAGGTTTATGTTAAAACCAGGGAAGGAGCACTGGACAATAGTGAAGCGGGTTTTCAGGTATTTGCCTGGCACTAGTGATTATGGTTTGTGCTACCAAGGTAGATTAGGATTGGACAGAATGTTGGATATTTGTGGCTTTATTGGTGCAGACTGGGCTGGATATATGGATAAGAGAAGATCTACAAGTGGGTATGTGTTTAACCTATTTAGAGGTGCAGTCAATTGGAGAGTAAGAAATAATGTGTAGTGGCACTATCAACTACAGAGGCAGAATACATGGCAACCACTCATGCAAGCAAGGAAGTAGTTTGGTTGCAAAGATTGTGTTCAAGTATGGGGTTAGTACAGGGAGCTATAAGGATATATTGTGACAACCAAAGTGAAATTTTCTTAGCAAATAACCCCGCATATCATTCAAAGACAAAGCACATTGATGTTCAGTATCACTTTGTGAGGGATATGATAGAAGACAAAAAGGTGTTGTTGGTAAAGGTGGACACTTTGAAGAATACTGCAGATGCATTGAAAAAATCTATGAGCTTTGAGAAGTTCTCTTGGTGTAGAGAGACAATGGGCATTTTAGGTATGGAATTATGACTAAGCTCTCTTGTGGCCTCCTATGGAAAGAAAACAATAAGTGGGAGAATTTTGGGTTGTGTTATATTCTTTCCACGACTAGCCCAAATAGTTAACCGGGGGGTTAGAGGGGGGGTGGAGCCCGCCTTCGTTGCACTGATTATAGCGGGTGGGGGGGGGGTCCAGGGGGTTTGAGGTGTACCCGTAACCCCACTTTAATGGGGTCCGAGCAGGCGGCCAGAAGATTTTGGTTTTGAACCCTATGTTAGGTTGGGCAGACCCACCTATGGTTTTGTGTATGATTTTCGCACATGTTTTTTGGACGCGATGGGTTTTGGTCCATGGTATTGGATGCTTCAGCATGTATAAATATGTAGTAAAACATTGAAAGGAACATAACATGTTTGGATTGTGGTAAATCCTAAGAGACTAGGAGACATGAAAATTACTGACGGTGTAGGTGGAGAAATTTGGTGCATCCATGCTTGTTTGGCCTAGTGATTGGGTAGAGATCATGGTAAAGGTTGTTATGCTGTGTTCATTGTGTTGGCATAGTGATCCAGGATGGATTATGGTAAAGCCTAGTTTCTATTGATGAGGGTGAGGTGGTTTAGCCTTGATATACCCTAGTTGGTTCTTTTGGTTTGAGTCCCACATTCATGCTTGGAATATGGCACGATGGTGAATGGATGAATAGATATTTGGCTAAGCCATTCTATGGTCGGGTGGAACGTGGAAGTCCCATCCTGAGTTTGGTTTTTGCATCGTTAGTGAAGGATATTTATCCGTGTATTTCTATGAGCATTTTTATGGATTATATGTGGTCTATATAGTTGTACTTTCATGGGTATTTATGTTGTTATTATGCTAGTTATATGTGTGTTTTTTTTACAACAACTATGTATGGCTCTCAACATGTTTTTATTTGTAAATGAATGGATAATGTATCTATGTTCTAATAGATGCTAATGCAACAAATGAAATGAGGGAAAAATGGTTCTTAGTGATTCTCAAGTAAGTACAAGATCCCTATGTTTAATTCTGTTGGTTACAACTGTAGATTACATGCTTGCGACATGTTTGACGAAATTCTTGTCATGGCTAGTGGGGGTTTGATTAAGGTCTTGTTTAACTAATTAATTTTTCATAACTTTTCTATGTTCCTAAGTTATCATTCCATTCTTACAGTGACCTCAGCTCTAAGCCTGAAAAAGTGGTTCAAATCCCAAGGACGTTGGCACAAAAATGGAAAAATGGGTCTCTAGACATTAGCAAGTAAGCTTGTGAGATTGAATCTAGGTTTCTTGACATTGTCACGCCTATAACATGAGAGAAACTGAGGCCTAAGTTATCCAAAATCTCAGTGGGACCCAAGGGCAAGCTGTCTGAATGTTGAATGTCTGTGTGTTATGTTTCCATCGATTCCACTTCCTTAAGGTCACATAGGAGGTCGATTCCAATCATAGTAGCCTCTCATCACATGTTTACCTTGGTTGGCATGGTTACTTGGGTAGATGTGGGAGGAGGGTGTTACAATATGAGAGATCCAATGAGTTGCCTATATATGGTTAGGCCCACATATGCATCCTCTGATATGTCTACCTTTGTCTAGTTGGTAATCATAAGTATGGACATAGGTCTACAATCTTGCATACGAATCTCTTTAGGATCTCCATAGTAGTATATTTGTTATCCAAGGAAGATCTCCCCATTTGTATACCATACCTCCAATCCTAGGAAGTAATGCATCAGTCCCAAATCATTCATATCAAACTTTGTTGTGAGTAGCTATTGATCTGGTCATACCATGCCTTGAGAGCTTGTTTGAGCCTGTATAGTGCCCTTTTCAGTTTCCACACATGTGTGTCTCTCCCATGCATCTCAAAAACCTCTAGATTATTCGATATACACCTCCTTCTCTATCACCCCATTCATGAATGCAGTCTTGACATCCATCTGGTGAATCTGCCATCCCATTTGTGTTGCTAGAGATATCACAACCCAAATAGAGGTATATCTAGCTACTGGAGAAAATGTATCCTCATAATATATTCCTTCCTTCTACACATATCCCTTGGCCACAAACCTACCCTTATGCTTTTTCACGTTTCCATCTGTAGCCTACTTGATTTTGTAGATCCATCGAAGAGCTTACAATTGACCTATCCAGAGGTCTAGGCATGACCTCCCACACATCATTGATGATGATGGATTTGTACTCCTCCATGATGGCATCCTACCACACTTAATGTTGTGTAGCCTCATCATAGCTAGAATGATCTCTTTTGATGACCTCTGTCACCAACACCTAGTACTTGTCCAGGTGTTTGCGCTCTTTGGTGCTTGATTGAGGAGCTCCCACGAACTCTTGTGCATCTATCAAATTCCGTAGCACCTCTATACCTCTCGCACCACTAATGTTGGTTGGAGTTTCAATATCCTCACCCTTACCCTGTTGCTTTGTCTACTGTGAACTCGCAGGACCTTCTGCAGCTGAGCTAGTGCTTGTACTGGTAATTATACTAGTACTATGTTGTCCTTGTGGTTGTTTCTCAACCCTTAGAGGCTATGCCGGCCCACTCCAATAATCTACTGGAAACACGTGAGATCTCTTGAAGGCTTTAACCTCCTAGAACTTCACATATCATCTGAGGATGATCCTCCTACTACCAAGAATATAGATACTATATGCTTTGGACATTTCACTGTAGCTAAAAAAATAACCCTTCTTTGCTGTCTAATCCAGTTTGGTGAATTTATCATATGGCACATGAAAGTATGTTATGTTGCTAAAGATATTGAAGTGTCTGACCTCTAGCTTATTCCCTATGAATACCTCCTCTAGTGTTATCTTCCCCAACACTCTGTGAGGAATCCTGTTCTATATGTACACTATCATGTTACATGCTTATTCCCATCTAAACTTCAGTATATCCTGGTCATATAACATTGCATTTTCTTCCCCAAAAATACTTTTTTCCTTTTGCTCCACAACCCCATTCTGTTGTGGGTTGTATGGAGTTTTACACTCTCTCCTAATTCCCTTATTCGCATAGAACCTCATGAAGGATTTATTAGTGTACTCACCTCCATTATTTGCACAAAGCACCTTGATTCTTTTTCCTATCACATTCTGTACAAGAGCCTTAAATGTTTGGAAGTGTCTGAATACCTCATCCTTCATCTTCAGAAAATAGATCCAGGTGTCCTTGATTCCATCGAGGATCATCCTCTTTTTTTTGGAATTATCCTTTTTATAGGTAGCTAGATGATGTGGATATATCAATACGACAATCACATTTTTTGCATAATGCTTCAGTCCATACTCACCCAAAAGGAATGGCATCCTAACTTTATAAATGCCAAAGTGAGGCTCCATCCTACCTGGACTGATATCTCAATATTACTGCGACCATCTCAAGCAATCTACGAAACTCAAAAAACTGGAGGAAGTACTAAAGAAATCGAGTTGGGTTAAAAACCCTCGACATTCTATTCCTATGCCATGCGCTAATTTACTCCTGCAAACCCTCTGCACTTATATATGCTTTGATACCATGTGAAATTTCCTTAATTACAACAACTTGAAATTTTATCTTCAGAACTATTCAATTCATTTTTCTTTAGAAATTAATTCGAAAAATAATGATTAATTCACTACTGAAATTTTCATAAATAAATATAGGAACTAAGAAATATTCACACACACAAAATTATAGACCCCAATATTTTTGAACAATCGTCCTTGGAAAAACCCTAATGTGGGGAAAACCATTCTGGAGATGAGGGTTTTATTATTATTAAATATTTAGTGAAATTTATAAATACACAACTGCTTTCCTCTCACTGGAAAATCTCCGAAAAACAATTTTCTCCACTGGCAAATCAATCTGGAAACTCAAATTTCCTCTGCAAAATAAACTCAGCCTCCTTAATGCAATTCACACTCCTGCCTGCAACTCACACTAACAACTGGAAATGCATATGACACAACTAGAACTAATAGTGCTACTGGAAAATAATTCCTACAACATTTTCTTCCACCTATAACTCAACTGAACAACTCACTCTTCCTCTGATGCTTGTCTCCAAAAAATGGGAGTTGATATGTTGTCCATTTGTGCACAATGGATAAATCACACTGCCTGGAATGACCTCTCTGTAGATAAATTTGCCTTCACTTCCTGCCACTAGAATGTTAGGAAATATGTGGAGAATTTCTCTTGACATGATCTCCCCAAACTCTCTGTTGAAACCTCGCTATTGGTGTCTCCCTTTGTGTCCTTGCTCTCACTGCAATTCGCATCACTGAGTGTCTCTATTGTGTGTTCTCCAATACTGCATCAACTTGCTCTTATAATCTCTTGTTGAGAAACCAACAACCACGATCTAATCAAAATTAGTGGCTAAGATCATCTTGACCCCATCAAGTGACTTTTACAAAAGTCTCTAGAGAAAAATAATTTTTCCTCAATTAATTTGATTTAATTAACCAATTTTCCTAAGTTAGGCTTAGGAGAATAATTAATAATTGGCTAATAAATCTAATTGAAGTGTTTCTTGTGAAACCTTTTCTAGGTATTGGAGAAAATTATCCTCCTGTGTTCCTTAGCCTCTTTGACACCATAGAGACTAGAACTCTTGTCCGCTGCTACCAAAAATTAACAATAAGTTCTTATGCTACACCAATAATGTTATCACCCAAGAAGGGAGGCCAATGGTGAATGTGTATAGTTTCACATGCATTTAACAATATCAAGCGTAGAGTTCCTTTAACTAGGATGTATTACCTTATGGTTGTTTCACTGAAGCCAAGTGATTTTCAAAGATTGATTTGAAGAGTGGATATCATAATATTCATGTGAGGGAAGGTGACAAATGGAAGACAATGTCAAGACCAAGGATTAATTGTTTGTATGGTTGGCATTCCATTTTTGTTAACAAATTGTCCTAACATATTTTGAGACTTATGAATGAAATCTTGAAACCATTTTTGGAAAATTTTGTTGTTGTATACTTGGATGTCATTTTGATATTCAGTAAGACCAAGGAAGAACACCTAGAGCATGTTACAAAGGTGTTATAGTGGTTGAGGGAAGAGAAAATGCTAATAAATATGAAGAAGCACATTCTTTTGAAGGAAGAATTAGTATACATGGGATTTGTAACTTCCAAGGAAGGATTAAAGGTGGATCCTGAAAAGGTAAAGGCCATTTTTTGATTGGAAAATACATAAGTGTACCTTTCATGTGAGAATCTTTACTTCTACAAAAAATTTATCCAAAACTTTAGTGATATTTGTGCACCACTTATGGAATGTACGAAGAAAGGGATTTCGGATAGATAGAAAAAGCCATGCGATCATTTAAAAACTTGAAGAATAAGGTAATTGACCAACTAAAATTTCGACTTCCAAATTGTAATAAGGTGTTTCAAGTAGACTGTGATGCTAGTGGTTCAATAATTGGAGTAGGTTTGAGTCAAGAAGGGAGACCAATCACATTCTTTAGAGAGAAGCTAAATGATGCTAAGAAGAAGTGCTTTGTATATGATTGAGAGTTCTTTGAAGAAATGGTGACGTTACTGGCTATTGAAGGAGTTTTTCTTATTTACTGATCATAAATCACTATGGTACATCAACAATTAAGGTAAGTCGTTAGAAGCATTCCAAATGGATAGAATTTTTACAAAATTACATGTTTGTTTTGAAACACATGTTTGGAAAATAAAATAAGGTTGTGGATGTGTTAAGTTGGAGGATAATATTGATGAATACCTTTTCAATTGAAGTTTTGAGCTTGGAATGCATGAAGGAGCTATATGAAGAGAATGTGGATTTTACAGAAGCTTAGAAGGAATGCAAGTCACTTTGGAGTATTGATAGAACTTTGTGTTTGTATTTCCACATCTGAGAAGGATTATTGTTCAAGTATCAGTTTGTGCACTCCCCAAAGCTCGTTTTGGTTGAATCTTGTTAAGAGTTTCATAATGGAGGTTTGGGTGGACATTTTGGTGTTGGAAACACCATGGCATTGGTGAAGGAGAGACACATTTGGCCTAGCATCAACAAGGATGTTAAGAAATTTGTTGAGTGTTGTAGGATTTTTTACTTAGAAAAAGGAAGGAGTAAGAACACAAGGTTGTATATTCCAGTGTTAGTACCCAAGAGGCCTTGGGAGGATGAAAGTACAAACTTAATTTTTAGACTACCTAGAACACAAAAATGTTAGGATTCTATGATGGTTATAGTAGATAGGTTTTCAAATATGGCACATTTCATACCATGCAATAAAACCAATAATGCTACTAAAGTGGTTGTTTTCTTCTTACAAGAAATTGTGAGATTGTATGGACTACTAAGGACTATCACTTTTGGTAGAGATATTAGATTTCTTGGACATTTTTCGGAGTACTTTGGAACAAAATGGCTTCCAAGTTATTGTACATTTGCACATATCATCCACAAAGGGATGGACAAACTGAGGTGGTTAAGTGTAGCCTTGGGAAATTTTTAAGGACTTTGAGTGAAGATGAACCAAGAAAATGGGATTTGGTTTTCGATTAAGTTGAATTCACTTACAATCATTCAATCAATTAGTCTATTGGAAATAGTCCATTTCATATTTTTTATGGAAAGTCACTAAAGGGAGTTATGGATTTGGTTAAGTTTCCAAATTTGATGAAGACAAAACACTTGCTACATTAGTTTTAGAATTATTCATAATTAAAATGAACCCAAAAGAAAGATAAATTATTTTAATTAAAGGTTTTTGACACTACTAAATAAACTTCCTAAGTATTTGAGACTTGTAGAAACTATGTTAATTGAATTTTATACTACCACTCTTCCTTTAATATTGCAATTTTTGTTTAAAATGTAGACAAAAACACTTTGGATGAAAAGTTTGATGAAATCTTAATGATAGAAAATCAAAATCTCAATATTGCAGGAAAATCTCAAAAAAAAAAAAAAATAAAATCCTAGTGCAAAGAAAATCATAATTAAAACCACTAATGAGAAAAACAGAAAGATTATTTTGATATAGAAGGTTTACAAAGGATTATTAAAACTCTTTCTAAATATATCATTGAAATAAAAAGGATATCAGGAGAAGGAACTTCTTATAGGAGGTGGTGGAGAAATTTATTAGAAATAATAATCCACCTCCAACAAAACAAAATCCTTTTGTTGATGAACTCAATATTGTTGAGAAATTCACTCAAGGGAACCTTTGTATAGCTAATAATTCCTCTCATTAAAAAAGGACATGCCCAAAATTTGTAAACATGTGTAAACTTGTTGATGAGATTAAGGAGAATGAAGAAAATCATTCAAACAATAAGGAATAGGAGTAAGAATAGAACCTTGAACCATAAATTAATGTAATTTGAGATATTTCGAGAGGAGTTATTGATGAATATAAGGATGAAGATAAGGATATTTTCATTGTTCGACCCAAGAGAAAAGCTCCTCAATCTGACTTAGGATCTCCTTCTACTTCTTATCCTATGAGAAAAGATTCTTCAAGTACCAAAACCAATTCAAATAAAGGTAAGTCTACTATAATTTTTTATAACATAGAATATGATTTTATAGAGGACATGAAGAAAACTAGAGCTAATATTTCAATGTATGAATTGACTAAGTTAGCTCAATAGAAAAATAAATTACTCCAAGCACTAGGAAGTAAAAATTCATCGTACTTCAATTATTGGAGAAAAAGGCAAAGGACAAATGTTTGAATGTAAATATAGTTCTTATAGGGAGATAAATCTAGTTTAAGAACTTCCCATTTTTTATTAACATTTGAAAATTTTAATCAAAATGTATATGATTTCCTTGTTGATTATAGGGCATCTTGGAATGCCATGCCTTATTTAGATTGTAAAAAGCTAAATATTGAACCCAAAAAAACAACTACCTAGGTGTACAATTAAACACTCCAATGTTAAGTCTTAGTTGAATTAAAGGAAGTACTAATTAGACTTACCTCTAACCCTAGGGTTCATCAAGTCATAATTATATTAGTTTTTGATATCTTTGAATCTTAAAATGTCATACTTAGTAGAGACTGGTCTAAGAAATTGTAATGTCATCGATAAAGGGATGACCCATTAGCTCATTCTTGACTTGCAAGGGATACAATCGTAGGAGAAACATTAATAAAGGGGTAAAATAGTAAATAAAAGAGTTAGGGGTATCGTGACTTAATAAAATGACGTCTTAACTAACAAAAAAAAATTTAAAAGAAGAGGGAAAGTAAATTTAAATTGGAGAAAGGTGGGAAAATGAGAAGGGGTATTAAAAATGGGAATTTTTTTTTCTCTCATAATTATTCAATTTTCATTTTGGAGATTGGATTGAAGAGCATACCAACTCATTTTTTCCTTGGATGAAAACCTTGGAAGCAACTATGGTTTTTGTGGATGTCCATCCACCCTAACTGGTAATTGAGGAAATATTACCCAGATATTTCATTGGAATTTACATGGAGGAATGTATGGGTTATGGATCTAATCAGGACGATGTGAGTAGGGAAGCGCCTCCCAAGTTGAATGTGTTGAGTTTGAAACATTCGAGTGCACATGGAGTGTCAATTTGGTTCTCGAGCTAGCTGTCATATAAAGGGGCCACTCTAAGTTTCATTGCCATAGGTGGAGCATGATTTGAATATTGGAGTTGCTGAGGCACACAAAGAGGATGCTCATCCAATTTTTGTGTGTTGACTGGTGTAAAGGAAATGTTGGTACTACATGGGTGGATTAACATCCAAGAAATATATAAAAATGCCAAGGTGAGACATCGAAGTTTCCTAGCTGGGATCGTGCATTTAAAATCATCAGGGAGACCACAATGGATAAAAGGGTGACAAAAGGGGCTACCTAGTGGGTTATAGAACTAGCATAGTGGTCGATTAGGCCAAGTTTGCTGGAGAACACGTAATGTAGAGTAAGAAAGAAAGAAAATTATTTTAATGCCCATGAGGCTAAAGATAGTCTATGGGACAAATTTCTTCTTCATTTGGTTGATGTATTCGACCTTTTTCCTGTGAAACCTTACAATAAATGCTCCCAGCTTCTCGAAAAAAAATTCACTAAATAGAATATCCCAAGAGTTACTTGCGAGAATATCTGAATAAATTTCTCTGTTGTCTTTGAAGGCCTCACATTCTAAAATGAAATGTTTTTATGTTTCCACTTTTCCGTCAGAACACAAAATACTTACTCTGTCCTCCCACACTTCTTTTGGCCTTTTCGAGCACCTTGTTTCACAACGGATTTGATGAGAATTAGTCCTTAATTAAGCAATAATAATTTTGGCTGTCCAAGGAATATTGGCCTCTATGTATGCTTTTTATTGATGATTATGAGTTGGGATTAAACACTTCAATATAATACTTTCTCTTTCTCCCTAGCTCCTTATCCCAAGTGCGCTTGTAGAACTTGTCTGTAACAAAAGCTTTTATATCTTTACTATTTATGGGACACGTGTTCAAGAAAATACCCCATTTATTAAACCATTTGTTATTTTCTGTATCCATGTCTTCTTTTTTTTGCACAAATATGTCATTGAAGAAAATCTTAGGCCATCTTCCCTCTTCCATTTGCTCATTTTTTTAAAAATACCTTATGACTGGCACCATAGCAATTGCTTCAATAGGAGTAACCCCTGTTTCACTTTACAATATAGCATAAGGAATTGCACTTTTAATTTTGAATTTGTTTGTAATCAAATGCTTCTGAATTTTCTCCATTCGTTTCCACTTCATGCCAGATGTATTGCTGGCCCACAGTTCACAACCATAGAGAATCACCAAAATCACTAGAATCCCAAAAAGTGTTTGAGTGGTTTTCTAGTCCCATAAATCTGGTTCTCTACACCTATTTTGAAAAACATAAAATGATTTCCAACCCCCAAAGTTTCTTTTCTTTCTACAGCCATCCCAACTCAGATTTTTGTTGAAGTCAATTATGAGGTATTTGTAATTCGCAAATTCTTCCAGAATGTTTCATTCAAAGTAGAACTTATGTTGGTTATGTTTTCTTTTTTTAGAGTAAATCACTACTTTCATTTTGCTAATATTGACTTGCATCCCCACCCTTCTACAAAAATTCTCAAGGGATAGTAAGTGCTCTTGCAAACCAATAGCATATTTAGCAATCAAAATAAGGTCATTTGCATACAAAAGAAGCCTTATAACAAACTTTCCCAAATGGATACCATTACCCCGTTGCGAATTTAACCACTCCTTAATCTTGTCGATATATAAACCAAAAAGGGTAGGAGACATTGGGCAACCTTTCTTGACCCCAATATTGCTTCTAAAAATTTCAGAAATGCTTGCTGAAGTTCTAATTTTGACTTTCACCTCTTCATACAACCTATGCAGCGTTGCTCACAAATGTTTAGGAACCCCAAAATCCTTCATTATGTGCGAAAGCTTATCCCTAAGAACCATGTCAAATGCTTTTCTGAAATCAACAAAGCAACAAAATACTTCTTCCTTTTTCTCCCAAACTTTTTCAATGATGTGCCTTAAAGTTATACAATGATAAATTATGGAATTTTTAGGTCTAAAACATGCTTACCCTTTAGCACACTTATCTCCTTCTTTTGCCCACTTGCTGATTTTGTTTTCTAGAATGCTTCCAAATAACTTTGCAAGCAAGGGGTTTATCATTATGGTCCTATAGTTGGAGGGATTATTGATGTCACCACTCTTGAAAAGAGGTATTTCCAGACTAGTTGTCCAATCTATGGGGAACCCCTATTGTATGATGTTGTTGAAATTTTTTGTAATGTGAGGTGTAAGAATCTTTGAGCCCCACTTTAGATACTCTGTTTGGATTTCAGCTAAGTATTTTTCTTTTCCAACACCCATCTTCTTGATACTCATCTCTAAGAATGGAATTAGGTCAGGTAAGTACCCAAAGAGGGGGGTCAAATGGATTGATTGGTGCTGCCCAAAGGAGTAGGAGGGGGTGTCATAAGGAGATGTCGACATCATGCCTGTGTTGTAGGTGTGTGTATACATTGGACACATATACTGAGCTAGAACCTATCTGTTGGATATGAAATAAAATTGTAACGATTATAGGAAGCGATTTGGGACATGAGACATGTTTGTTCAACATGCAAATCGTAGTTGTGGTAGGGTAAATCATAGTATTCAAGTGACACCACCTCCCTGTATGTTAGATTATTCAAATTGATTGAACCTTCTCTATTATGTGGGTAGGGACACACTATCCAAAGAAAATAGCAAATGAACACCACCCTTGCAAGCGCTCAGGGTGTTCACGTGAATCCAAGACTGATAATCCTCTTATCATGTTGCCCACTTGTAACTAAATCACTTAATTAGCTAGAAATCATCTAAAGTCATGTTTCCTTCATTTCAGTTATTGAAATAAAGTGAAATAGCCTCATATATAAAAATTCTTAATTGGTTTATATTATCTACACTAAGTTTCATGTGCACATAAATACAAATGGAAAATGGACGCTAAAAAATCTAAATCTGAAAGCACGACACAAAGAAAGAAATCCAAACACCAGTCTACAAGAACCCCATATATATGACAATCAATAGTTGGATAGGCACATTATAGTGGTCATGAGGAAAACCATACAATATCAGTGAATAAATCTCATAAAAGAAGAACTAGTGTTGTCAGTTTCCATCACATAGTTGCCAGGAACCCTACAATGGTGTCAGAGCTGGTGATTATGAAAACTTATGGATTAGGAGGATTGAATGTTTCCTAAAGGAATCACATATATCACCTACCATAGACAAAGGAGAAGGGGAGGTGATCCTTTCCCTACTGAGACAAATTCATAAGAAGGGTACAACATGGGGGACATGCATGAGTAGCCACGGGACAACACTTTGCATATATTGAATGATATTGCTTAGGGGAAACAACATTTTCTTCAATTGATCACACAACTAGTAACAAACAATCATAACCAACATGAAACCAACCATGGAGAAAGTGGGTCCAATGGGCCTAACAGAGAGCAGGGGGAGAGTAATAATTCCCACCAACTTAAACAACAAATAGGGGGAATAAACTCAGGTGCTTCAAGTAGAAAAAATCCTAGACCTCTTTTACCCAAATTCCTAGATGGTCCACAAACATGGAATCAAGGACAACAGGTCAGAATAAGGGATTTGATGACTATCTACATGAATGTGAGTCACTTCGGTAGGACCTCCACTGAGATATGTCTTTTTAGGACTTTTGCATGATCAAATGCAGGTGCAAACCAAGGGATTTTAAAAGGGGTATGTAGGGGTCTCTGATCAGCGCCAGTATTGCAGCAAGGATGCTGCAACTCCTGGTCTACCAGCTTTACTTATCAACCCGGGGTTTGTACAAACTTGGAGGTGACAATGCTATATGCACAAGTAAAAGTGAAGGTCTTGCCTGTTGTCACTATTCACCTGGCGAGAGACCCCAAGGGTTCCAAGCCAAACTTCTATAGAGTCAAAAGAAGCTTAATTATTTGATGGAAGAAGAGAAAATCTATTCTAAGAGAGCTACTCTACTGCAGTAATGAAGAAAACAACAAGTAATGCTAAATCACACCATATCCTAATTACCATTTAAACAACTATGCTAAGCAGAATTGCTAAATCAACACTAACCTAATGCTGTTATCTAAGTTACAAAAGTAAAGAGCATCAAACCAAGCTAATGTGTAAACAAGGAAACTAAACTAAATCTGTTTTCACGTTTTTGGTTTTTTGGTAAAATCAAGCATGTAAGGAGTTAAGCGGAAGAGAAAGCAAAGATTGAAATCAGTGAAAGGGAGACGCAATGAAGCAGAAGTGCATGGGAATCATTGGATCGATCAGTGAACAGTAAAAGCGGAAGATGAGTGGCAAATATCTTATCGCAAGGGTTTACATGAATATATGGACGAACAAGACTAACGAGAGACGAATGACGAAGATCTTATCGCAGGGGATTAAGTGAATAGAGGGACGAATAGGATTAATGGAAGATGAATGGCAGAGACCTTATCGCAGGAGACATAGGGCAATAGATGAATGAGCAGGAATAATAGAAGATGAATGGTGGAGATCTTATTGCAAGAGGTTAAGTCAATAGATGGAAAAATAGGATTAACGGGAGATGAATGGCAGAGGTCTTATCGCGGTGATGAAGTGAATAGATGGATGGATCACATCAAGTCACGTGGTGACAAAAGGGTAAAAAATGTGTGGAATGATTGAGCGGGTTTCGGAGGTGGTAAGCAGTTTATTGCACGCCCTCAAAGTTGTAAGATGTATTTCTAATTTTCATGCGATTAGCCTAAGTGAGTGACACATACATGGGAAAATCACTTTTCTCACATGCTCTCAGGCGTATATTGGTCGTGCAAGAATTCGCGCGAGATTGCGCGTTAACCATTGGATCATGTGGGATTGATCAATGGTGGAGATCGAACGAGCTAGTTGGCAATCAGGTAATGTGATAGCCATTGGATTGAGGGCGAGACAGATCAATGGTGGAGATTTGGAGAGCATAAAATAGGTGGAAGAAATCACAATAGCTGTTGGATCAAGCTAGATAGATCGACGGTGGAGATCTGGAGCACATAAAGTCAAGCATTGAAATGAATAGGACGATGATTGGTTAGGTTTGTTGTGGACCAGACGTTAAGGAAATCCATGGGTATAATCTAATCAAGACATGTTTTATTAGCTTCTGCTTAAGCATTTCGTGCTGAAGGAAATGAGCATATGAGCAAAAAAGTGATGGAAAAAGATGACAATGAAATGAACCTCGTACTGAATCAAGACAACAAACTTCATGCAAGAACTCCTAGCTAACCTGCTAATTGAAATAAGGCACAAATGGAAGCAAAGTAAAACACAACCAATCTACGCTACACTGTTGTAATGGAAATGCAGCTACTTACGCAAATGAATGATTAAACCATGAATCTATGTGCTACACTGCTGTAATGGAAATGTAGCTACTTAAGCAAATGAATGATTAAAACATGAATCTACTCTAGCATACATGTACAATAAAGAGGAGCCTTAGTTTCTTGGGTTGGGCCCTAGCCCAAGAGCTTCAGCCCTCTAAGTTAACTTAGTGCTTGCTCAAAACAAAACTCATTCTTATTATCAAAATAATGGATTACATAAAAAACTGTCACAAGTCTTGCAACTTGAAAATAAAGTAGAGTTTTACAATCAAAATTCTGAATCCTAATGAAGTCTTAGGCCTCTCTACTTGTATGTCTGAAGTCTCCAAAGAATTCCTTAAAATTAGGGAGGCTCGTCTCCCAAAC
This sequence comes from Pinus taeda, assembly GCA_000404065.3. Lineage (NCBI taxonomy): Eukaryota > Viridiplantae > Streptophyta > Pinopsida > Pinales > Pinaceae > Pinus > Pinus taeda. The sequence goes on along the minus strand of APFE030039418.1, from coordinate 289,720 downwards.
TCGAGACAAACTGGTGCTTTGACTTCCACTTGCTCGACTGCCTTCTAGTACTCATAATTCAGTTGTTTGTACTCTGAGCTGATGGAGGAATATTTGAATGGAGGGGTAGTAAATGAGGAGGATTTTCCTCCTATAATTCCTCTCCCTTGTTCCATTCGAGTTTGACCAAGGTCTTTGCTAAAATTCCTTTCTTCTATCGTTTAATCCTGCATTAAATGCACATTAGACCACAAAGCAAAATATCCAACTCTAACTCTTCTCATAAAAATATTATGTCAAAATTATGCAATAAGTTGTGAGAATAGTTGGTTTGACTAATCTAGGAGGTGAATTAAGGCCCGTATAATTACCCAATGATGAGGCTCATCATCACCCCCTATTGAAAGTGTTGCTCATCCTTTGAGCAACTTAGTCAATGTCCATATCCTTCATGGCTCTGGTATCCTCTCTAATATCCCATGCCTCTGTTGTGGTCTCTTCTTCTTGTTCATAGAAGCATGCTTTCCTTTCTGCTTCTTCCCACTGCCTCTTTTCCTCTTCTTCTTTTCTCCCTTCTAGAATCCCTAGGAGTAGTGGTGGACTGAGTTTTAGGCATATCCAATTGACCTTAAACCTTGCGTTGATTTCTTATAAATAGGTGTCCCGTTGAGTGCCTCTCTCAACCTTTAAGAGGAGTGATATTCTTTGATCTTCAAGCTATGTGGCAATGTGTTCCATCTCCTGAAGTAGGCGTGTATACTATCATCTCCTAGCAATCTAAACATATCCTCAAAATGTGAAATTGCTTGCTCTTGGGTAGCAAGATATCTAGGTGCCAGCTGAGGATCATTTGCAATTAGATTATGGTTGCTGACTAGGGCCATGGGATTTGATTGTTCAGCTCTGATGAAAAGGGGTTCATTTTTCTCTCTGGCCAATATTCTTTTCATCTCTGCTGCCCTTGACTTCTCATGGTTCATACATGATGCCAAAGCCATTAAGTGTAGATCTCCTAGCTCAGCATTAGGATCTCAAACATTCATGTCTGTGAGGGTCATGTTGTGCAAGTAAAACTCAACCATTTTGGCCCTATCCTCTAGTGTACTTTGGTCACCAAGATCAATAAACTGCTTGTAGTCCTAAAATGGCATGGTGCCCCTTTGTGCTAGTGTTTTAATCTGAAATTGCAGCAATTGTTCTCTGAAGTAAAGAGCATAGGATTTAGCTGGCATCCTACACTAGATGGTCTCCAAGGAGAGGCTGGGCATACATGATATTCGATTTTCCCTTTCCTACAACTGTCCTCTCATCCATGCATTTTCCCTTCTCAAGTTGATCTCTCATTATTTCTTTTCTGTCCCTTGGTGTAGGGGAATCTTCAATCTCAATATTGATTTTTTGTTGATATTTGTGGCTTCCCTTGTTTGATTCTTGTGCTCTTTGTTGTTCTGAAATATAGAGCGGTTTGCCTCCTTCTTTTCCTTTTTTTCTTGACTGGGGTGCTGAGAGCAGTGAGGGTAGCTGCTGCTTCCTCCTTAGGGGCCTCTAGAACACCCTAAGTGACTCCTCCTTGTGTTCTTCCCCTTCTATTTCAATGCCTTCTTCCTCTCTGTTTTTCTTATCTTCTTCCTCTTGTTGTTCTTTCTCATCTCCATCAGTGCCTTCATTTCCTCCTCTATTTCAACATCATCCTCCTTCTTTTCTGCTTCATCATGATCCTCTGTATTAGTTTCTTCTTCATTCATATCATCCCCATAAAGATCTGTATCTTCTTCTTCTTGCTTTGTATCCTAAGGTGTTGGAGGGCATCTTCAATGAGGATCCTGATCAACCCATGGTGAGCCAATTGTTGGGAGTTCCCTTCCTTTACTTTGTTGCTGGAGTCTATGAGTGATTGCATCAAGAAATAGGGTATGCTGAGTCTTTGGTGAACTAGTGTTTCTACTCCAAATCTTAATTCTTCAAGCATCCTAAAATGGTAGCCATAAACAACACTGTATCTATGGAATGACAGATGAGGTGATGGGGTACAGTGAATGAGGTCGACAGTAATGAGGGTGGCGGATGACGTGGAGGAGATGAGATGGAGTGGAGCACTTGGGGTGGCCCGCTGTAGGGGTAGGGAGTGTACGAGATGTTCATCAGGCTTGAACCCCCTGCAGCAATCTCAGGCTGTAGATCTCAGTGAAACACCTTGACGTCATGGTCAACTGCGGGGGTTGAGCCTGAGTTATAATGCGGGCTCGTTGCTCCCCTGCAAAGCACTTTAGCTGCCTCTTGAATCCATGATTACTTAAATCTTGTGCTATCGCTCGAACTTTAATATGGGTCGGGGCCCCACCTTACATCGGATTTGAATGCCATAAAAAATAAATCACTGTTTTCGGACTCTTGCATTCTCTTTTGATTTTAAAAATAATTTCCTTTTTGCCACCTGACTGTCTACTTTGTCGAAGGTGGCAAAGTTAACTGGCCACCTTTTCACTTATAAACCAACTACCTCGTAACCCTTACAACTTTTGATCAAATGATGCATATGAGTGAGTGAGCGGGATACTTACTTGTGGTCTCGATGCCATGTTGCAGTTGTTGAATATTAGAGGTGCTACATTGTTTATTTGCTGCATGGTCATTCTTCTTCCTCCTCTGCTGTCCGTTTCCTATTGTTTGTTGTCTGGAGCTCCTGGATCATCCTAGTGAAGACCTGTAGCTGATGATTGTAGAAAACACAATCTTTGCCTAAATTGAAGCAATGAAGCGAAAAAACAATGGAATTGATGGAGGGATGCATGGTAAGGAGTGGAGGAGATGAATATATGCGGGGCAAGGTTCCCTTTGGATCTTCTCTTTTCTCCTTGATTGTATTTCTTGCCCACCTGCAAATAAAAATTATGTATTTTGTTCTTTTGTTTTTTTTTTTCTTTGAAAAACACCTAGGCTACCTCAGAGAGGTTTTCACCCTAAATGTTTGCCCTGGGCACCTCAAGGAAGGTTTTCACCCAGGGATCTTCTTATTATTTTTTTCATCATTGGGTTGCCTCACGAGGTTTTCAACCCAAAGATGGGACTCAGGTACCTCATGGACGGTGTCACCTGAATCCTTATTTATTATTTATTTTATTTTTATTTTATTATTTTATTATTTTTATTTATTATTTTATTTGTTTTATTTTATTTTATTTTATTGATATTGTCAATGAACTCTTATTTTGATAAAGACCTCTTGTACATTTTCAATCGGTGTCCATTAACAAGCAATGGAATGGCTTCTTTATCTACAGTTCTGATTTGCACTGAACCATTATCATGGCATCTTTACACCACATAAGGTTCGAGCCATCTTGTCCTTAGCTTTCCCTTGAAGTATTTATACCTAGAATAATATAACAATGCCCAATTTCCCTCTTGAAATTGCTTCTCCTTAATATGTCTATCATGCCAGATCTTCCTTTAAAGCTGAACTATCTTTGTATGTAGGAAGGCATGCATTCTGAATTCATCCAAGCCATTCAAATGGAGTAATCTTTCTTTTTGTGCATAACTGAGATCCAAATCTAGTTGGGATGCCATCCTCAATGTGTTATATTCAAACTCAATGTACAACAAAGCCTTTTTCCCATAGACCAGCTCGTAGGGTGTAAATCTAGTGGTGGTCTTCCATGTTGTATTATAGGCCTAGGTGGCCTCAACTAGTCTCTCTACCAAATCCTTCTTGTTTCTGCTCACTACCTTGGTTAAGATGCTCTCCAGTGCTCTGTCGGTCACCTCCACTTGCCCATTAGCTTGTGGATGATAAGGAGTGGAGGTCCTATGCTTGATTTTGTGATGGCTTAGCAGTTATTCAATCATGTTGGAGGTAAACTGGCTGCCTTGGTCTGTGACTAGCTCTCTAGGGTGCCCAAATTTGTCGAATACATTTTCCCTTAGGAACTCAACCACCTTCTCTTTTGTTGCTACCTTAATCACCTTGGTTTCAACCCAATTAGTCAAATAATCAGTGCACACAATAATGTATTGTTTTTTCTTTGAAGGAGAGTTGATTGGCCCAATGAAGTCCATGCCCCACTTGTCAAATGGCTCAAAAGTCACTTGAGGTTGTAGGGGAATTTCATCTCTTGGAGTAGGCTTTCCCATCCTCTGGCACTGATCACACTGACTAATGTACTTTTTCACATCCTGATGAAGAGTGGGCAAATAATGGCCTACTTGTAACACTTTGAATGCTATCCTCTTTGCTGTGAAGTGACCTCCATAAGGCCCATCATGACAGGTCAGAAGGATGTGAAAAACTTCCTCTTCCCTTACACACCTTCTCAAGATTTGATCTGGGCCAAGTTTGAATGATTGCCCCCAATCCAGGTGAAGGGGGCACTTTTCCTGACTATCTTGCTCTTTTCTTTGGAGGGCAAGTTTGGTGGGAACTGTGCTGATACCAAATAGTTTGCTATATCAGCAAACCATGGGGAGAGAACTAAAATAGTAAACAAATGCTCGTCTAGTAACTAGTCATTCACCATTCCTTCTTCACCTACAGGCATATTCATCCTAGATAGAAAGTATGCAACAATATTTTCCTTACTAGGCTTATCAACAATAGTTAGACCAAATTGTTGCAATAAAAGGAACCATATTATAATTCTAGCATTCACATATGGTTTATTCATTAAATATTTGATTGCCACATGGTCAGTATGCAAAAATGTTTGGTAGCCTGTAATGTAATGCCTAAATTTGGTTAATGAATGCACAATATAATTTAGCTCATCCTTTGACAGGTTCTTACTAATAAAATAGATGGCATAGGGAAATTTCTCCTCTACCTAGCCTAAGGCTGCTCCTATGGCTTTGTGTGAGGCATCAGCATGAATATAAAAAGGGAGGGCCCAGCTTGGGCCTCGAAGAATTGGTATAGTGGTTAACTTACCCTTTAAAATGTATAAGGCCTCTTGACAACTTTTTGACCATATAAAATCAAAATCTTTGGTCAACAACCCAAATAAAGGAGAGACCAACTTGTTGAAGTCCTTTATGAACCTTCGATAGTATCTAGCTAACCCCAAGAAACTCCTGATATCCATCTGCTTTTGAGGAGGTGGGACCCTTTTGATGATTGCTATTTTGTTTGGGTCCACCTGCAGTCCTTGCTGAGATATTGAATGACCTAGCACGGTCCCTTCAGTCATTAAGAATTCACATTTTTTTGGACTGAGAGACAGGTTCATTTCAATGCATTTGTGCAATACTTTGCTTAGGTAGTTAGGGCTTCTTGAAATCACAACCATAAGGTGTAAAATCATCCATATATATTTCCACCACATCATGTGCTAATTCAGCAAAAATACTCAAGACTGCTCTCTAGAAAGTGGCAGGAGCATTGCATAGGCTAAAAGGAAGGACCCTATAGGTAAAATTACCCCAAGGATAGGTGAATGTGGTCTTATCCTGGTCTTTTGGGTAGATTTGGATTTGTTTGTACCCACTGAATCCATCTAGGAAAGAAAATAACTTCTTCCCTGCCAGGCCATCTAGCACTTGGTCAATGAAGGGTATGGGAAAATGATCCTTCTTTGTGGCTTTGTTCAACTCCCTGTAATCAACACAAATCCTCCACTTACCATTTTTCTTAGGAACTAACACCAAAGGAGAGACCCACTCACTGTCAGAGATAGGGTAAACAAATCTTGCATCTAGTAGCTTTTGCAGTTCTTCTTTGACTATATCTTTAAGAGCTGGATTCATCCTCCTTTGTGGTCGCTAGACTATCTTGCAACCTTCTTTGATGTATATGTGGTGAATACACACTGAGGGGTGTACTCCCTTCATTTTATTATAACTCAAAGCAAAGGCTTCTAATTTTTCTCTCAACATGTTGCATAGCTTTTCCTCTTCGAGAGTAGAAAGAGATGGATTAATTTTCAAAGTTTTCTCTGGGCCAAATTCTATGGTTTTGACATGGAGTGGGTTGGAATTGGCCAAGCATAAGTCAATTGGATGATTTTTTTGGGTTTCCCTTACTTCTTCTTCTAATGGTAATGAACTAGGTGTCGGAATTTGGAGCAGGTGTTCAATTAATTTATCCTCATCTTTCTTTCAATAAACCTCATCTTCTTCCTCCTCCTCCAACCATAAAGGTAAATCGTGCTTTAGAGAAGGTTGAGCAGGAGGGTATAGACTAATTGCTTGGACATATGCCCATTCTTGATGGTCATATTCCTAGCTCTGCAGCTAATGTAAGCATCGACTGTGGCCAACCATGGCCTCCCAAGGATGAGAGGGTAACCGGTAAGGCTAGCCTTAGGTTGAAGAACTAGAAAATCTACAGGGTACTCCCAAGAGTCAATGGAGACCATCACATCCTCAACAATTCCCTCAGGGGTGACTGTGGAACGGTTTGCAGGTTGCAGAACTATTGTGGTCTTCCTCAATGACCCTTGGAGGTTGAGCTTGAGCATGGTGTCCTTGGTCATCACATTAATGGTAGCCCCAATATCGATCAGAGTGTGTGGGACGATGGTGCCATTAATGTGCACATCTACTACAGGGCTTCCAGGGTCCAAATATTTTGGACATATTACCTGCCCTAGCATTAAGTCAGATAGCTGCCCAATGACATTAACGTTAGGGGCATCCCTTTTTCTTCTTCCTAGATGCTTGAAACATTTCTCCTTAATCAAATTATTGTAAATGGGAACATCTTTTTTTGCTTGGAGAAGGGGGATCTTTACACATAGATTTTTCAATTCTCCCAGAAGTTCAAGTTCTTCTGGGGTAGGCTGGAGTGGTTGGGCTAATCTCTTAGGAAAGTGTTGATTTACTTTAAGGTTTCTTTCCTCTCTTTCTTCCTCAACCTCCCTATGTGGAGAGGGAGGTTGGTTATCTGGGAGAATTCTCCTAGATCTTAGGTTGATCTCCTAGATTTCTACAACATAAAGGTTCAGATTTGGCTGGGCAGGCATCTGGGGTTTCTTGGGTGGAGCAGAGTGTAGGAGTTGTGGTTGGGTCGGTGGTGGAGGCAATAGAGTTGGAGCATTGTTGTATTGGGGCCTCCACCCCTGGAGTGGGGTATTCCACTGAGGTTTTGGAGGAATGTAAGGTTGAAATGACTGGCTAGCTGGTTGGAAATGATACTGAGATGCATAGGACCAAGGAGGGGGTGTAGACCAGGAAGGATGAGCAGGGGGTCCCCAAGAAGGTATAGATGTAGTTTGGTTGGGGTTGTAATATGCATGGGATGACCCTTGCATACCCTGCTGGTATGGTCTAGGCCCAGGAGGTCTCCTTTGGTTGATGTAGCAAAGCTACTCAGTGACCCCTTGAACTTCTTGATATAAAACTTTGAGTCTGGGTAAAGAAGCGAACTTGTCTGTGGGGCGGTTTTTTTCATAGACCAAGAAAATCTTAATGCAGTTTAATGGACATTCATTCCTAGGATGCCTTCTGGTGCATCTAGGACAAAAGATGGCCAAGGCTCTCTCTGCTTCCTCTTGCTTCCTTTTGATGTTCATGGTATCCAATTGCAAGGCAAGGGTTTGCAACATCTCACTTTTGAAATCTTCCAGCATATTTCCAATTTCACCCTTGATGGATGAGTTGGAAGATGATGTACTGGCCATAGGTTGACTACCCCTACCCTTTTTCCTGGCTGCCCTTGAATGGTTTCTAAAGACAATCTTGATATGCTCATAGAGTAATTGGTAGATATCCCCTCCTGCTAACAAATGTAAGGTATCCAGAAGATATTCCCTTACTCTTCTGAGCAGGAACAACTTTAGTGACTCAGGGTCAAGTGTGCACCTGGCCCTTTTGTACTGAGCTGGAATCTTTCTTCGTAGTCTTCTAAGGATTCATCTTGGTCCATGGTCATCCTGAAAATCTCTTCTTTAGTATCCTTTGACCTACAATAGTCCCTATATTTGTTGTTAAAAGCTTGCTGCATTTGAGGCCAAGTTGTGATTCTATCTCCAGGTAAACCCATGAACCAGCGCAATGCTGCATCCTTGAGGGTAGATGGAAATAGTTTTAACTTTTTCTCATCATATGTATAGTCATACGTTCGGCATATAACATCAAACTAAAATAGGAAAGTGTCAGGGTCCTTTGTGGCCAGGCCATGGAAATGAGGTAGAGCAGAGGGGCTTATATTCTTCATCTTAGTGTCCTTATTGGTTTCCCTAATGGGGAAGACACCTTCAATTCTCTCTCTATTTCTTCTATCATTTCAGTTTTCAGCCATTGGTTTAGTAGGAATGGGTTCCTCTTATTCTTCTTCCCTTATAAGTTCTTCAAATATGTCAGGTTTCTCACCTAAAGGTTCCTCCAGTTGACAACCACCGAAGAAGAGAGAAGGTTGGCTATTGGATTCAGTGAGGGTATTTGGCAAGAATTTCCCAAAATTGTCCCTATTCCTATGAGGCATGAAAGGAAATGTTTTTGGCTTGGCTTTTATAAGATTTTTTAAAGTTGGAAAGTACTTTACAAAAATGAAATTGCTGATTGAATGAAACTACTAACAGAAAGAAAAGTTACTTGCCGAATTGAAATTCTACTTGCAGAATGGAAAGGAAAGTAGATAATGACAACTGAAAGAAAGGAAGCTACTAGATTACTTTTGCAGAAATAAATTAATGGCAAAAAATTGAAGATTAGAAATAGAAGAAAAGAAAGCAGTGCTCACATTCTACTCAGACACCTCCCTGACAACGACACTAAAAAGTGATGAGTGTTAGTATTGCAACAAGGATGCTGCAACTCCTGGGCTACCAGCTTTACTTATCAACCGAGGGTTTGTACAAACTTGAAGGTGACAGTGCTATATGCACAAGTAAAAGTGAAGGTCCTTCTTGTTGTCACTGTTCACCTGGCAAGAGACCCTAGGGGTTCCAAGCCAGAATTCTATAGAGTCAGAAGAAGCTTAATTCTTTGATGGAAGAAGAGAAAATTTATTCTAAGAGAACTACTCTACTGCAGTAATGAAGAAAACAACAGGTAATGCTAAATCACACCATATCCTAATTTACCATTTAAACATCTATGCTAAGTAGAATTTCTGAATCAACACTAACCTAATGCTGCTATCTAAGTTACATAAGTAAAGAGCATCAAACCAAGCTAATGTGTAAGCAAGGGAACTAAACTAAATATATTTTTGCATTTTTGGTTCTTTGGTAAAATCAAGCATGCAAGGAGTTAAGCAGAAGAGCAAGCGAATATTGAAATGAGTGAAAGAGAGACGTAATGAAGAAGCAATGCATGGGAACAATTGGATCGATAAGCGAACAGAAAAAATGAAAGATGCATGGCGAAGATCTTATCGCAGGAGATTATGTGGATAAATGGATGAACAGGACTAACGAGAGATCAATGGTGGAGATCTTATTGTAGGGGATTAAGTGAATAGAGGGACGAATAGGATCAATGGAAGATGAATGGCGGAGATCTTATCGCAGGAGATTTAGGGCAATAGATGGATGAGCAGGATTAATAGAAGATGAGTGGCAGAGATCTTATCACAAGAGGTTAAGTCAATATATGGACAAACAGGATTAACCAGAGATGAATGGCAGAGATCTTATCGCAACGATGAAGTGAATAGATGGATGGATCACATCAAGTCACATGGCGATAGAAGGGTAAAAAACGTGCAAAATGATGGAGAGGGTTTCAGAGGTGGTAAGCAGTTTCTCGCATGCCCTCAAAGCTGTAAGATGTATTTCTAATTTTCATGCGATTATCCTAAGTGAGTGACATGTAGCATGGGAAAGTACTTTTCTCACATGCTCTTGGGCGGATATCGGTCGTGCAAGGATTCATGCGAGATTGCGCGATAGTCGTTGGATCATGCGGGATTGATGAACAGTGGAGATCGACCGAGCTAGTTGGTGATTAGGTGACACGATAGCCGTTGGATCGAGGGCACAATAGATTGATGGTGGAGATTTGAAGCGCATAAAGTAGGTGGAATAATTCATGATAGTCATTGGATCAAGCTAGACAAATCGACGGTGGAGATCTGGAGTGCATAAAGTCAAGCGTTGAAATGAATCGGACAGTGATTGGTCAGATTTGTTGTGGATCAGATGGTAAGGAAATATATGGGTATAATCTGATCAAGACGTGTTTTATTAGCTTTCTCTTAAGCATTTCGTGCTGAAGAAAATGAGCATATGAGAAAAAAGTGATGGAAAAAGACGACAATGAAATGAACCTCGTATTGAATCAAGACAACAAAATTCATGCAAGAACTCCTAGCTAACCTTCTAACTGAAAGAAGGCACAAATGGAAGCAAACTAAAACACAACCAATCTATTCTACACTACTTTAATGGAAATGCAATTACTTAAGAAAGAATGATTAAAGAATCTATGCGCTACACTGCTAAAACAGAAATGCAGCTACTTAAGCAAATGAACGATTAAACCATGAATCTATGCTAGCATACATGTACAATAAAGAGGAGCCTTAGCTGCTAGGGTTGGACCTAACCCAAGAGCTTCAGCCCTCTGAGTTAATCCAGTGCTGGCTCAAAACAAAACTCATTCTGATTATCAAAACAATGGATTACATCAAAAACTGTCGCAAGTCTTGTAGCTCGAAAATAAAGTAGAGTTTTACAATCAAAATTCCAAATCGTATTGAGGTCCTAGGCCTATCTACTTATACGTCTGAAGTCTCCAACGACTTCCTTAAAATTATAGAGGCTCAACTCCCAAACTTGAGATAAACTGGTGCTTTGAATTCCACTTGCTCGGTTGCCTTCTAATCCTCATAATTTGGTTGTTTGTACTTTGAACTGATGGAGGAATATTTGAATGGAGGGGTAGTAAATGAGGAGGATTTACCTCCTATAATTCCTCTCCCTTGTCCCATTCGAGTTTTGACCAAGGTCTTTGCTAAAATTTCTTGCTTTTATCCTTTAATCCTGCATTAAATGCACATTAGACCATAGAGCAAAATTTCCAACTCTAACTCATCTCATAACCGAAATATGTTCAAAAGTACGCAATAAGTTGTGAGAATAGTTGGTTTGACTAAGATAGGAGGTGAATTAAGGCCCATATAATTACCCAATGATGAGGCTCATCAGTCTTGAAATATTTATTTAGAGAGGAAATTTGGGAAGCTATCTATACCTTCATTTAATGGGTTGTCACACTCCATAGCCAGGGCTTGGGTGAAAAATCTTGATACTTATTTATAGCTAAATCCCATGATTGAGGAAGAGTTCATCAAATTTTCCACCTTACACTCAAAGGTAGAAGCTCATCAATGGTGGTACCATGGGTTGGTGACTTTGGGGCATAATAGCATCACCTCTTACTTGGAGTTCACACAATGGGTGATGAAGCGATTCGATATGAAAGAACCAGAGTTGTATTTTAGAGAGTTGACTCAGCTCTAACATATAGGGATTATAGGAGCTTATATTTTAGAATTTCATAAGGTGGTGTAGAATGTCAATAATGTGTTGGAGTCGAGGTTGATCACGTTTTTCATTGAGGGTCTTGTTGGGCCTCTTTATGGCTAGGTTAAAGCTTTTAAACTATCCACTTTGTAGGATGCTTTTACTCGGACTGGAGACATGGACGAGGTAGTTCCTAAGACAAAGGATCCTCCCATGCCTTTCATCCCACATAAGGACAAGGACCAATATCCATTCAATCTGGGGAGTATAAGGAATCCTAGGTTGAATGATGTCACCTCTAATGAGCTAAGAAGGAATAAATTATGTTTTAGTTGCAATGAGCCATGGGAGTTGGGACATAGGTGCATGGGGAAAGGGAAGGTACATTACATTGAGGTATTGTATGATAGTGAAGAAGAAGAGGGATAAGAAGGATTGGATGGGGAAGTGGAGCAGATCATGATTGATGACGAGAAACCATAGGCAGAGACAAGGGAGGCTACATGACCCCAAGTGAAGGGTGAAGCAATCACCATTCTTTTAGGAGTTCCATGGTACTATGATTTTAGAGTCCCGGGGACTGTACAAGGGTAACGGATCACAACATTGGTTGATGGTGGGGAAAACCACAAATTTATTGATGCTACATTGGTGAAGAAAAGGGGCATAACCATTGAGGAGTTTGAGGGGTTTGATGTGGTGGTAGCAGATGGATATAATCTTACATGCACATGTAGAGTCCCTCGATTAAATGTGACATTGGGTAAATATACATTGACAAATGATTTCTAAATAATTGACTTGGATGGCACCAATATGGTATTTAGAGTACAATGGTGATACTCCTTAGGAGACATCCTCACTAACTATTAGATTATGAAAATGGAGTTTAAAGCAAAAGATGGGAAAAAGATAGTCCTTCGGGGCATGTCAAATGAAGCTTCAAGGGTGATCTCAGCAAAAAATATGGAGAGGGTCTTCTAGCATGGGGAGGTACCATGGGTGGTAGAGTATCATCACCCCTCAAGAGACTATAGGAAGAACTACCCAACATCTTCTAGAAATACAATTCATGTTGGACAAGAATGAGAAGATATTTGGGGATATTCCTTGAGGGCGGGCACCAAACATAGGGTTCGAGCATACATTGAATTGGAGGAGGGGGAGAAATTGATCATCACCACTCCTTATAGGCACTCCAAGCAATTCAAAGATGAGATTGAGAAGGCCATAAAGGAGTTACTCGACATGGGTCACATTCGGCCTCACTCCAACCCCTTTGCATCCTTGATAGTGTTGGTTAGGAAGAAGGATGGGGCGATGTAGATGTTTATTGACTACGTGGAATTAAACAAGAAAACCATAAAAATATATACCCCATTCCCTGGATCGATGGGTTACTAGATGAGTTGCATGAGGAAGTTTTCTTCTCCAAAATAAACCTTCAGTCAGGGTATCATCAGATTAGAGTATGGGAGTAGGATGTCCATAAGGCCACATTCAGATTCCATTTTGGGTAGTACAAGTTCTTATTCATGCAATTTGGCTTGACTAATGTTCCATTCAGGTTCCAATATTGCATGAATCCTAGTTTCACTAGGTAGTTGTGAAAGAAAGTATTGGTATTATTTAATGATCTGTTGATTTACAACCATACTTGGGAGGAGCACTTGGCTCACTTGGAGGATATTTTGGGATATTACATGATTAATCCTTATATGTCAAGGCTTTGAAGTGAAACATTGGGTTGAATGTAATATTTTATTTGAGGCATATTATCAATGTTTAGGGGGTCTAGGTACACCAAAAGAAGATCCAAACTATTCTAGATTGGCCTACTCCCAGGAAGCTTACATAGTTGTAGGGATTCTATGGGCTATGCAACTACTACTGGTGCTTTGCAAAGGGGTTTTCATAGTTTGGGGCACCCTTGAATGATCCCACAAAGAAGGGGGGATTTCGATGGTTGGAAGTTTCCCAAAAAAAATTTGATAGGTTAAAGGAAACAATGGGCACATGTGCAGTACTAGCTCTTCGATATTTTTTGCATATCTTTGAGTTGGAATGTGATGCATCAAGAGAAGGAATAGGGGAATTGTTAATGTAGAATAGGAACTCGATAATAATTGAGAGTAAGAAACTTAGGGATGCTGAAATAATATATTCCATATTTGATAAGGAAATGCTTGCAATCATGCATGTCTTGATATTGTGTAGACAATATTTAGCAGGTGACAGATTCATAGTCAGAACTTATCATAACAGTTTCAAGTATTTCTTAGAACATAAGGAATTTAATGAAAGACAACAAAAGTGGGTGATAAAAATACAAGCATTTGATTTTAACATGGATTATATAAAGGGAAAGATTATTTTTTTTGTTGACGCGATCTCTAGAAGGCCCACTATTTGTTCACTAGATGCAATTGCAGAAGATTGGAAGGCGAGCCACTTGGTAGAGTACCCAAAGGACAAGTTTTCTTATGAGATAATGGATGGGCTTGTATAGGATGACGGATATTTAGTGATGAACAACATTATCTACTACAAAGGGGGGATTTATTTGGTGCATGAGTCCGAAATTAAGAAGATCAGTAGATCCATGCACGACACATCATTAGCAGGGAATCTAGGTTATTTCAAAACTTATAGGTAGGTGAGAGAGATATTCTCATGGAAGGGACTTAAAGAGGATGTATCGATACATGTGAATGAGTGCCCAATGCTCCAACAAACAAAACATAACACCTTCACCCAACATGATTACTACAACCTCTCCCTATCCCAGAGCAAAAGCAAGAGAGTGTGTATATGGATTTGATTACAAGGTCACCCAGAGTGTAGGGAAAGGATTACATCTATGTGGTGGTAGATCAAAATATGATTTTTTTACGTTTCTTTGTGATATCATTATATTATAGATACCCTCCACAATTTTTCCTAAACTTGAATTTTGGAGCCTACTTGTGATCCTAGGATTTGCCATTCCTTAATTTTTCATAGTTTCTTCATGGTTGATTGATGTTTACATAGATTGTAAGTGTCAAAGTCACTTGCTCACACATGTTCACTCTTTGTCAAATTCACAAATGCACATATTTCTATGCAATATTAAATAGGCATTGCATAACTCTTGAAGGTAAAGCTTGTGCAATCGCTAATGATAGTGACTGCTCAATCCATAAGCACAATGTCCTACACAACACGTGATGAAAATATGTGCACACTCAACTTTGATAGTCTTCCTCACTGCGATTGCAATTATACTTCTAATTCGATGAATTTTCTCAACTGTCACTTTTGCGCACCTTTGTTTTTGCAAGTGTCGCTTTCACCTTTGCGACTGTCATTTTTTCTCGCTTTCACTTTAACAAGTGTAATTTTCGTGCTATCTTCATTCTCGAATTTGTTTCTTTCACTTTCTTTAGTTTATGAAAGTGTCATTTTCACCTTTTCTTGCTACCGAAAAATGCCATATTTTGGCAAGGAAAGTGTCACATCTAGTCAAAGGGAGTCATTTGTAAATTCTTAAAGGGTAGTTCTAATGAATTGTTTTTCACTAATGTGTTTTATCTATCATAGATACATGCATTAGCCATATTCCCCATCTCTTGAGCATTGTTTTAATAGTGTTGTCATTTGTGTCGCAAAGTGTATCTTAAGTGTTGCACTTGGAGGTAAGTATTGCACTGTTGTCATTTCAACATGAACATGCTAATTGTGGATGGTAAATGATTCTTTTTTGAGTGGTTTATAATATATGAATGCGTGATCATTTTTGAGTCATGTTTTGGTCCCATCTCTCGTCTCTTGGATCCAACACTTAGTCATTTTGTACAATTGATCCTTCTTCGATTAACCTCCTCCAAAACTGCCTCCCTGAACTGGGAATTGCACAATATTAGGCCACAAGAAGCTTGTTATACCTTTTGGAACTATGAAATTGACAATAATTTCCTCCAAGAAGTATGCATTACACAGTCACAGTGCTCAATTACTTCCTCCTGCCCCCTAGAACTGTGCAATTTTTCCTCCCATCCAGCATCTTTCTGTGCATTGCACAATCCTAGTCTACAGTTTGTCTCTCTGACTTCTTGAACTGTACAATTGTGTAATCTTTCTGCCCATTCTCTATCCAAAACTATATATTACATAGTTACAGCGGGAATTCCTACCCTAGTGTGACCCTCAACTATGCAATCATTCTCTCCAAACCTCCAGTTGTTGCACATTATGCAGTTACAAGCCTCAGTCCCTCACTCATTTACTCTGGAACTACGCACTACACAATCCCCGATCCTTTCTCCTGATCCAATACTTAGTTCCATGCCAATCAATGATTTTCATGAAGAGAGTTAGACTAGGATATTTCTGGACTGTTGTCATCTTTCCATGAGTGAATTTCACTTGCAAATACTATGTATTGACATGACAGGATGATTTTTAGAAAGGAGGAGAAGGAGACCATGTTGGACAACACTTATGTAGCTGTAAAGACCAACTGATCATTGAAAAAAATATTTAGCTTAGGAATTGTGCAAGGAAATAGAGGCTTGGAGAGTTGCAGAATAGGTTAAGGATTTCGCTTGAGCTAGCTTGTGAGCTAAGAGTTGATTACAATTGTGCAAAGATTGTTCTTGTGAGAACAAGCATTGTATTCTCATCTTGAATTTCTGATTAATGCAATATAGATAGTAGGGGTTTTGAGTTGTGGCTTTCCTAGGATAAACATTGTGTTATGTGTAATTGATTATCTTCCTCTTGCCGGTTACTATTTTCATCGATATTTATGGGCTTCCGCTGTAAAGAGTAGAGTATATTCTTGTCTTGTGTTTTAGGAAATTACATGAGATGAATCTACATAAAACTCTACATGTTGAAAATAGCAACAAGAAATGTTAAAAATAGAATCCAGAAATTCCAATTTAATTTGTCCTTGAAATTCCAATTCAATTGTCAATTAAAATTGTAATTATTTTCTCATAGCAACTTGCAATACTTAACTAAGTTATGTTGACTTAGTTAACTTAGTAGTTTCAAGTTGGAAGTCTTTTGGAAGTCATGTATATATTCTCCCTAATTTTTAGGGGTCCAAGACGAGTTTAATTATGGGTTATAATTAGATAACTCAGTTTACTGAGTTATGTTCAGTTAAATTAGTTCCAAATGGTTTGCAGAACTAATAGAGAGTTAACAGTCAGTTGTTGCACTAGTGCATCCACAAGTGCCGCTCTAGTTAATTGAAGAGTCCCTCATGAGAAACTCATGCATGTCAGTTTAGAGAAAGACCCAATTGAGACTAAAGTGCAGGGATAATGTACTATCAATTGTATGATTTACTGAGTTGTAAATATCATGCATTCAATAAGAGAAGAACCTATGTTTGGATTGCATAGTTTTGGAAGCATCAATTCCCTTTAAATATGGGCTATTCATCCTAGGAATTATGCAAGAGATTAGGGGCCTGGAGAGTTGCTGAATAGGCTAAGGATTTGGCTTGAGCTAGCTTGTGAGCTGAGAGAGTAGAACATACTTGTTTGAAATTGTTCTAGTGAGAACAAGCTTTGTATCTTCACTCATATTTCTTATATATGCAATACAGATAGTGGGGTTTTGAGCAGTAGATTTCCCTAGATACATCTTGTGTTATATGTCATTGATTTATCTTCTTCTTGTTCATATTGTTTTCATCGATATATTGGCTTCCATTGGTTTTAAGTAGAAGTATATTCCTGTCTTGTGCTTTAGTACATTGCATGAACTTGTGAATATACAAGATTATTCTACATGGTATCAGAGCTAGATTTGTAGAAATTTTCTACATGGTATCAGAGTCGAATTTTTTTGGGCTGTGATTTTGCAAAGAACATATGAAAATTTTTGTGCAAAATGTTTAGAAACAAATAGCAGATTTGGATTCCTTGCGAAAAATTACTCAAATTCAACAAAAAAATTGGCCGAATCGAAGTTCGGATGAGGAGATATCGCTAATTTAAAATCAACCCTTTTTCTAGAAAATTTCGTGACGGCAGGACAGATGAAACATATTGGTATGCTAGCCAAGAACCTGTATGCACTTGATGTACAAGATGCATGCAAATCCTTGAGGAGCAAGGAAAATGTTAGAGACTTGGTGGTTGAGAGGGAGATTAAATTACCTCTCAACATGCAGCTCCAGAAGAAGCCTCAAAAGCAGCTTCAGGAAGTTGTGGAGCAACCACAACTAGAGAAGCTGAGAGGAGATTAAGTGGAGGCATCCACTCATGTAGAGACCTCCATTAGGGGGAAATTTCGAGCCAGGTGGGTAGAGGGAACTCATGTAGCCATACATCTAGGTGTGAGGTGGGGCGATGTGAAGTGATAGTCCCAAGAGGGTCGAAATTGGGTAGGGTGCAATGAGAGGTTTTATCTCATGGATTGTACCTTGCTACAAGAGCCCAAAGTACATAGTAGTGGGAGGAATCAATGGTGATTGATGTATTCAGAGATTAGAGTGACAGAGGCTAGAGCAGTCAGATACTGAAGAGCACAGAGAAGGGTTGACAATAATGCAGAAAGGTAGAGTCAACATAAGCACAAAGTTTTCAGTCGACAGAGGCAATAACAATCATAGAATTTGATGGCAGATGCATCATACTTATTCAGGTTGAATGCTTTTTTTGTTTCTAGAGTTGCTGTAGAAACTACACTAGAGGTGTTGCATGCAGAACATTCCAAAGGTTCAGGATTAGGATCGAGTTGAAATCCTTTCTTATTGAGAGGGAGTGTTGAAAATGACAACAAGAAATGTTAAAAATAGAATCAAGAAGTTCCAATTTAATTTGTCCTTGAATTAAATTGTGAATTAAAATTGTAATTCTTTTCTCATAACAACTTGTAATAGTTAACTAAGGTAAGTTGACTTAGTTAATTTAGGAATTTCGAGTTGGAAGTATTTTGGAAGTCATGTATATGTTCTCCCTAAATTTTAGGGGTCCAGGATGAATTTAATTACGAGTTATAATTAGATAACTCATTTTGTTGATTTATGTTCAGTTAAATTAGTTCCAAACTATTTGTAGAACTAATAGAGATTTAATAGTCAGTTGGTGCTAGTGAATCCACAAGTGTCACTCTAGTTAACTGAAGATTCCCTCATGAGAAACTCATGCATGTTAGTTCAGAGAAAGACCCAGTTGAGACTAGAGTGCATGGACAGTGTACTATCAGTTGTATGATTTACTGAGTTGTAAATATCATGCATGAAATTAGAGAAGAGCCTTTGTTTGGATTGCGCAATTTTGGAAGTATGATTTCCCTTTAAATACGGGTTATTCATCCTAGGAATTATGCAAGAAATTAGTGTTACACAACATTTTGTCACTGTTCCCTGTACTCCCTGTCTACGATCTTGGAGGACCTCTATAGTGTACCCGACATGCTTTCTTATCAAGAAGAAACTCCCATTGTGTCCCTCTTCATGAGAAGAACAATTCCATTTTGCAGCATTTCCCAAAAATCTTCTATTTATCCCAGTTTACAAGACTGATGCTAATGACCCGTGTCCTCCTCATGCCGATCTGCAGGGATTACAACTGTCCCTAGTGCCAATCAGATCGACTGAGCCCTTTATCAGTCATGCTGATCCTCTTTGGGAAAGTTTTTTAAATATGGAGCCAAAGCTTCTAGCTCTAGAAGCTTTGTAACGAAAGTCTGGTAAATGGTTGGGACGAATGGAGTCGAGGAGGTCAGTTTGGGCTCCTTCCCCTATTAGGATGCAACTAATCCAAGACATAAGGCCTTCTACCATGAGAAGAGGAACCATCTCCCCTCCATACAAACTATATAAACCTCTCTTCTTCCCAAGCACAAGCTAGTCCTAATTAAGTTTTGGTTGGAGTTTTGATTTTGGAGTAATCAACAAGTTACCCATAGTTTGTAGCTCTCTAGTTTGTGTTTAAGGGATAATTGTGAGTTTGGTTTGGTGTGAAGACTAAAGGGAAGATCATTGAGACTTCCATTATTGGGGCTATCCATGAGATGCTAGTAGAAGTGTGTGGGAACCCAGATATGTCGGAGGAGAACAATAATGCCAAGACATCAGTTGTAACCTCTTCTTGAACTAATATAGATGCAACTATCGATTGGTTTCCTACATGAAATGTCATCTCAAATATTTATGCCTTAATGTTTCTTGACTTATTAAGTAGGATGAATACGATTTGTATGTTATCAAGTTTGTTGTGTTATGTTGTTTACTTGTTTCAGGTGTTTGAAGGAAGGAAACGAAAGATCGCTGGAGCAAGGAAGCAAGATCGTCACCAAGCAAAATAGCGTACTAAGAGGTAGGCCCTCTTATTTGATTCTAGCTTAAGGAGATCTTCCATAGATTGTTTGTTTATGGCTAGACCCACTCTTTCAGGTTAGAGGAATTGTTTGTGTCTATACTTAGAATTTACTTGAACCACAATTAGGGGCTTGGACAACTGATGAATAGGCTAAGGATTCGAATTGAGCTAGATTGTGAGCTGAGAGAGTAGAGCATATTTGTGCGGAATTGTTCTAGTGATAATAGGCTTTGTATCTTCACTCATATTTATGATATATACAATACAGATAGCGAGGTTTTGAACAGTGGCTTCCCCCAGATACATCTTGTGTTATGTGCCATTGATTTATCTTCTTCTTATTCATATTGTTTTCAATGATCTATTGGATTCTGTTGGTTTAAAGTAGAAGTAGATTATTGTCCTCTTCTTTAGTACATTGCATGAGCTTGTGAATCTACAGGATTATTATACAAGATGATGGGGCACTAGATTGTGACAGAGAATGAAAGACCAAGATCATAGTGGAGACTTCCTCTATTAAAGCATTTAGAAGAGGAAGTTGAAGAACATGCAATGCTTTTCATGAAGACACAAAAATAGTAGCAAAGAGGAGATGATTGACACTGACACATCATCATCAAGTCCATGTCATTAGTGTCAAGTCATGTCATGTCAAAGTGTCATCTCAAGAGTAACATGATCCATCATGTGCCACATCATTTGTGGATGTGTTTATGTAATTTTCAATGAAATGAGAAATGTAAATGAAGTGGAAGTCCAAGAGTCATGTGTGGAATATGAAAAGTCATGTGAAGACAAATGAGTAAAATAGAAGTTCAAATGTCATTTAGGAGTCCAGGAGTCATGAGGGTAACTCAAGAGTCATGGGACATGAAAGGTTATTCCTTTTTCTTATAAATAAACCATCATAACTCAAGAAAAGGGCTTTTGGAGTGATATACTTTGGAGAGCTAGCCTTGGCTTCTCTAGCTTAGCATAGGTGAGAAGATAATTCTTTGGAGAAGTGAGAAGTGACTTAATGTTCTGCTACTAGAGCTAGTTGTGTCTCACTGTTGTAACTGTGTACTTGGATCTTTCACCTCATATTTGAAGCTCAATGAAACAAAAAAAATTCATGCATGTATCGTGAATATGATAAGACTATTATGTTAATGTTTGTAATATTTGTTATGCTCATATGTACTAAAGAAGTTGAACTATTTCAGTGGCTTTTGTACTTATCATGTTGAATGTGTGTTGTATTTGCTTTCATGAATAGTTATTATCTTGTGAACTAATTTTCAGGTTGATTAATGAATCTTTCCTCTCTCTCATGTGTATCTCCTAGGATAGTACCATTACATTCCTTCTAGAGACTCACTCTTAATATGCCCCTCACGAAAACCTCCTTTTACACATTGCAATTGGTGTTTTGCAATTTCAACTTGATGATTTCAAAGGTTATGTGCATACTCTCTAATGTAATTCATTGTAGCCAAGGATAACCTTAGATTTATGGTGGACATGTCGATACTCTTTATGGGGCTCCTACTCCAAATGGTGTGAGTTCTAATTGGGACTTCATATTTAGGAGACCCCCTTGGTTGATGGATTTCCAGCACATCACCAATTGGCGTTAGAAGGAGGGCCAAATGACAAGTTCTTCCCATTGAATCTATTTCAAATCTCTTACCTTAAATGGCTCATCCTCAAATCATGCTCCCAGGTTATTTTCCAACCGATCCATTAGTAAATTTTTAATCCCTGATGAACCCATTTATAACTTGTCTCAATTGAAGCTTGATAGTGAGTGTGGTACACCCATAACCAAGCATATATTTTAGCTTTTCAAGTTTTGTGAATTTTATGAAATTGATTTTGAAGGTCTTGCTTGTGTGCTTTTCTTCCTCACCCTTGAAGGTCGACTTAACCAATGGTGTCATACCTTACCATCTTCTTCCATCCACTAGTTTGATCAATTCCTTAAGGAGCTTCATCAATCCTTTGGTAGGTATGATTACTAGGATGATTTTGAAAGGATTAATCAACTAATAATGCACCCTAATGAATCAATTGAGGATTTTGTGAATCGTCTTTCATCCATGTTATGAGTTTCCTGAAGAGGATACAAATTGGGATTTCTTTAAATAAAATTTTGAGAGTTTAGTTCATGTTTCTTTAAAGCAATGTGAATCTAAAACCCCTGATGTTTCTTCTCTCCCAACTTTTGTAAATCATGATACACCTTTAATTTCAGAGGAGGAGCCTACTTTTCCTTTTGTTTCTTATCCTCCTCCATTTCCAATACCAATCGGGGTGCCTCTATGTATTAATGTCAAAGTTGGGAAATTTTCAAATCAAATTCCCGGCCCATCTCCTCATCCTTTATACTCTTCCCATGATTTAGACCTGATTGAGGATAATTTGGAATGGTTCATGGAATATAAGGTGAAGGTTAATCCCATGATATGTCAAGATGATAATAATACTCATAACTCAAGTCTTGAATCTGATTTGGATTCTTGTCGTCCTTCATTATCTTTCTCTCATGATCCCTTTCCCCTTTATTTGCTTGATTAACCTCTTCTAAATCCAAACAGTGATCAGGTGAAAGATAGTCACATTTCACATGTAGATGAGTAGAAAGGTGAATATTCTTTCAATATTTATTCTCCTTTTCAAATTCCTCTGTATCAAGATAATGTTTCTCCATTCTTGGCTAATTTAGAATCTAATAATCTCGGTAATCAATCAAATGAACTTTATTTGCTTAATCCATATAAAGTCTTAGGCGATCATCAATATGATGATGATTAATCCATTACTGTACATGTTGATGAATGCCTAAGTGCATCTACTGATCTTTTGGTCTCTCAAGAATATTTTGATTCGAAATATTTAGATCAAGAGTCTAATTTGGTCAAATAATATCTTTTCATGGAAGCTTCTTCCTCAAATTATTGTTCCTTGTGTCCTATTTCTTGTGCTCTTCAGATCTGCCACCTGACAAGTAGAATTTTGAATTGACACGAGGTAGTGAGGTTATTCATGATGAGAAGGGAAACAATAAAATCATCAAGTATCCATTCCATCCCTTATCATTTCCAGTCTTGCATGAATAAAATCCTTTTTTTCAAGTTACTCATGAGATTGGTCCAATCTATTCATCCTTAGATGTTCATTTAGAAAAAGCTTATTACTTGAGTAATATGTTTGTTGAAGATGCAAAGTCATATCAAATCAGTGACGTAGATGGATTCCAACCAGGTAGTAGTGGTCTTATTGAAATTACTTTTAGAATTTTGATAGAAATTGCAACTTCTCAAACTGAAATTAGGAGACACAAGTTCTACTCTACTAATCTATAGAATATAAATTACAATTTAGAACAACATGCATATAAATGAAACAAGAAAAAACACAAGTACACAATGATTTCTAGGGGACCCAATTGGGAAAAACTCCTTCGTTTATTTGCATTAATTCAGATGGAAAGTGAAACAATTACAATGTCTTGCTTCAAATATAAAGCACACCCTGCACTGCAATCCTTTTCTCCTATTTCTTGACTTGCTCTAGACAACGCTTACACAATTCAATCCTCAGCCAAGCCCCTATTTGCTTGTGTAATCCTAGAGGAATTGGCCCCTAAAAATAGGAGAAATTCCCTATTTCCTTGCGCAATAGATTGAGGAATTGATCACGTGCTTAGTGTAAAAGAATTGTACACTGGACAATATAAAATATAAATACAAACATGCCTTTTCATCAACCTCAACTAGGAAATTCGAATTCTGTGCATGACTATGTCTATTTTTAGCTTATTGACTAGTTAACTAAGAGATTAGCGAGTTAACAACGGTCTTAACTAGTAAACTGACTCAAGTAGTGACTAGAGCTCAATTAACTAAGTTCAACTTACAATAAATCAATTAGATTACTATCTCTTAGCAATCTTTACATGCAAACTCTAGGCTTAGACTACAAACTTGAATTTATTGAGTTAACTAGTAGAAAAGGCCATGTCACACAAGTTAATTGCCTCCAAGTTGTCCAGTTGACGTGGAAAAGGAATTACTCAATTTGACTAAGGCACAAGTCAAAATTAAGCCTTTTTATTGCTACAATTTGAACACTCCCTCTTAGCAAGAAAAGGGCTCTACATAACCCCAATCGAGTTCTTGTAGGAATGTGCTATAATAAGCCTCCCTCTCACTATTGTTGTTGTTACTGCAACAACTACAACTGAGAATCATTCAAAACATATTGAATCACCTGTGTCTTTGCAATTATCTACTGGGAAAACTGCATTGTTTTTTATTATACACTCTGCCTCCTACACTACTATCAACACTGTTTTTTACTCCTCAACATTTGTCTGCAACTAGTTTGCACTGTTGCTCAAGATTTGACTACATCTAGTGACATTGATCCTTCTATTACTAAATTCTGCGGGCCCCTGTAGCAAGGGTAATGATCCATGAGAAGAGTATATTACAACTTCTACTGCTCTTCTATGGACCTTGCCAAAATCTTTGTAACTCTAGGACTATGGCTCTACATCACCCCACCTCATTCCTAGAGGTATGGTTGTAATTTCTCCCTCTGAACTAGAAGGTGCCATCTTGAGAGCTCTATCCTACTCTCTCTCAACCATCACATCTCTAGTCTAAGGAATATCTACCTTGCTCCTCAAGGTTGCACATGCATCTTCCTCCAATTTGTAGAGGCTCTTGATCCTGACACCTATCTACTTGATCTGACCTGAATCAAAATTCCCTAGGTAGGCCTTCCCATTGCGGAAGACTACATCATACCCTTTGTCTTCAATCCTTAATATGTTCATAAAACCAAGTTTTGTGGCATCACTTCTATTTTCGAATAGCTCAGTGAGGGTATTTCACATAGAAAATGGAGTCTCATTTCCATGTAACTTCAAGACTATGTGGTCTCTCACACCCTCCAGGATGATCTTCCTAGCTCTTGTTGTATACTTCTTCCATTGGGCTAATTTTTGTGCATCAGATTGTTGAGGTTTCACAATGTCAGTTTTAACATATTCTAGCACACCATTATCATCAAGCATTGCTTCCATTCGGTCCTTCTAGGATATGAAATTTGAGCTACCCTCCAGGGAATACTCCAATATCAGACCGTTGAAAGACATTCTCCCAAATTTGAAGAAAATTTGCTACACTGAAGTTGCAAATTGGAAATTCTTGAGGGACAAATTCAAAACACTGGTTCTAATTTGATTTGAGGGATCTGATACCACGTAGAAATTTTATAGAAAATTCAATTACTCAAGAAATCAAACTAAAATCAGGAGGCACAAATTCTACTATACTAATATGCAAAATGCAAATCACAATATAGAAAAACATGCATAGAAATGCACAACCAAAACCACAAGTACACAATGATTTCTAGGGAAACTCAAATAGCTATAGGAAAAACCCCTTCACTACTTTGCATTAATTCATATGAAAAGAGAAACATTTACAATGTATTGCTTTGAATCTGAAGCACACCCAACACCACAATCTTGTTCTCCTACTTCCTGAATTTCTCTAGCCAACGCTTAGCCAATTCAAGCCTCAAACAAGCCCTTATTTCCTTGCGCAATCTTAGAGGAATTAGCCCCTAAAAATAGGAGAAATTCCCTATTTCCTTGCACAATAAACCGACAAATTGATCACCTACTTAGTGAAAAAGCATTGTACACTCAACATTATGTAAATATAAGTACAAACATGCCTTTTCCTCCACCTCAGCTAGACAATTCGAATTCCATGCATTACTATGTTTATTTTTCACTGATTGACTAGTTAACTGAGAGATCAGTGAGTTAACAATAGTCTTAACTAGTCAAATGACCTTCAATTGACTCAACTAGTGACTAGAGATTAGTTAACCGAGTTAAACTAACAATGAGTCAACTAGATTGCTAAATCTTAGCAATCTTTACATGCACGAATCTACTCCTAGCATACAAACTCGAATTTACTAAGTTAACTAGTAGACAAGGCCATGTCACACAAGTTAATTGCCTCCAAGTTCTCCTACCAATGTGGAAAATCGAATTACTCAATTTGAGTAAGGCACAAGTCAAAATTGAGCATTTTGCTTGCTACAATTTCAACATTATTGGTAGTAGTTGTCCACATACAATGCATGATCTGATCCAATCTTCAAAATGAAATAATGTAATTCTTGAAATTTGTGGGACTTGTTAGGAAGTCAATGCACTTCAAATTTTGTTGATGGTTATGCCAGGATCTCACGACTCTGGTAAGATCCCCTAACTAAGTCACATATGGATTTTCTTGCAATTTGTTTTCATTTGCATGGTTTCACTGAATGTAAATTCTTTCTCGAAATATTGTTGGTGTTTCAAACATATCTTTCCTAGATTTCAAGATTCGGTTTTTGATCGGATTGAAGATTCTATGTTAGTTGTTTCGTCTTCATGAAAATCTCTTGTGCCAAATTCAGTTTCAAAATGTATACCTTTCATGGATGAAAAAAGTTATGAACTTGATAATTTTAAAGATTGCCATTGGACAAAGGATTCATGCCTACCAATTTCTTTTGAAAATAATCAACGCCTACTTTTTCTTGTGAATGTTATAATACTAATAATTTTCTTCGTGGAATTGGATCTCCTCTTGAGTGTTAGTGAATGCTTGAGTTATTTGGTGAAGAAAGTTCCTCTTTTTCATCTAGTACATCCTGATTGGTTCCATGTGTTTGCTATACTGACATTCCTTTTCACTTCTTTTAATGATTATGATCCTAGTGCATTTTGTAACTAGGTACAAGGAAATGGTTTTTCATATTCAACATGTGAGGAGGTTGGTTATGTTGTTGTAAACATTTGCAAAGAAATTTAAACATATTCTTCTATTAATCGAGAATATTATGCCTTAATCAATCCATCTGCTCATAATTCTGGTTCTAATGACTATAATCTAACTAATCATTTTTTCCACTAGCATATTTGATGATAGTTTCTTTACATCCCTGGATCCTTTTGATTCGTCATCCAACTATTAGGATACTTTTCATGCAGTTGAGGCACTTCATCCTTCACTGATGGTTATTTTAGGCCCTCACTATCTTGACAAGCCTTCTGAATATGATCATATTCATTTTCCCTTACAAGATTCTCATCCCAATCCCATGCCTTTAGTTTAAAATCCATATTTTTAAGTATTTCAAGGTTTTCAAGAGAATTGTTTTGAATTTCAAGATCTAATCTATGATAAATTAGAAGCATCATACTTAGCAAGCCCTTTTTCTAATAACAAGCCTCCATATTTGTTTATGCCTGCTAAGAAGAACAACACAGATCAAGGTGCATTCACAAGAAGCTTTTGAGGTTTGTTTGATTATGGTTTTTTTCAAAAAGGTAAGATTACAAGTTGTTTATAGGTAGTTGCTATGACACATATTTTTGCTAACATGCAACACCTTCAATTTGTTGTGCAAGTTATTCAAGCTCTTATCTTTTCTATTGCACATTGTTTTATATTTCTTTTAATTATTCGCATATTTGTGTTTGTAGGTAAGGAACTACAATGATTACATTGGAAATATCATTACACTTAACCCTAGCCTTATAGCTAGTTAGGTTAGGAGTCAGTCTAGTTGCATTCTAGTTTCCCTTGCATTTGCATACTTATCATGCACTTGCTCTCCATATAGTGTCCACATTGGTTTTATTTTCTTATTTTTGTCGTGCATGTTTTTTTTAGTTCAATCCTTAATTTCTTTCTTCTTTTGATCTTGTTTCATGGTTTTGTTATGTATTTTATTTCATGTCTTTTTCAATAACACTTTGCATGAAAATTTCTCTCTTGTCTCAAAAGACAATGTGGCAAAACTTGAAAAGGGCAATTGTGATGGAAAACAATGCTTGGCTAATTTGTTATCCTCTTCTCTATCTTGGGTTTACATATCTTTAAAGTCAATCATGTCTAAAAGGAAAAATATGATCCATTCGAATGGAAAGCCATAAGATGAACCATGATTCCCACATCTATTTTAGTATCCTCATCCCTTAACATGGTATTGTCATTGAATGGTGTTTTTCTTGACGATCCAATCGAGTAGATAAGGGAAAGGGGAAATCAGTAATGAGAAAGCCAATATCATAGGTATATATACCCGTCTATAAAGGAACAACCTCTTCTACTCTTAATAAGTCGAGATGCCTCTTCCACCCCAGTAAAATAAATAAGTGCCTAAGAAGAGTTCTATAATAAAATAAATAAAGGGTGAAAGAAGAGAAAGGCTTCCTGCACTGAGAGGTGAAGAAGGTAACTTAACCAGGGCATTTTTCAGGCTCGCTAGAAACAAAGAAATTCTTGTGTTCTTGTAGTGACTCCACTGGGGTATTTTCCAGGCCTGCTAGCAGTAGAGAAACACCATAGATTAAAATTCATACTTTGATCATATTAAAATCATAGGTATATATTACCCTCTCCTAGATCGAAACATTTTTTCTTAGGCAAGATTTTTGAATGTGTTTAGTGGAGAAAAGGAATAGAGGATACTATATCCATAACCGGTTCAAATGGGGAAGCCAAGGTAATCCATACAATGAATCAATACTTCTTGAAATACTGATACCTTGCGCTTAAGGATGAAACCTCAATAGAGAAGTTGGAGTTCTACCAGTGTGTCACCAAGTGTTTTCACTGTGATAATCACCATCTAAAATGTTTTCTACACTTGAATTTTGGAGCCTACTTGTGATCCTAAGATCTGTCATTCCTTGATTGTTCATAGTTTCTTCATGGTCGGATGACGTTTCCTTAGATTTTAAGTGTCAAAGAACTTACTTAAATGTGTTCAGTCTTTGATGAATTCACAAACACACATCTTACTATGCAAGCTTAGATAAACATTGCACAACTCTTGAAGGTAACTCTTGTGCAATTAATAGTGGTAGTGATTGTGCAATCTATAAGCACAATGTACTGCAAAATGCATGACGACATTATGTGCATGATGTTGCAATCTATAAGCACAATGTACTACACAACACATGATGACATTATGTGCGCACTCTCCATTAACAGTCTTCCTCACTTTGATTACGATTATACTTCTATTTCAGTGAGTTTTCTCAGTTGTCGTTTTTACGCATATTTGTTTTCGCAAGTGTCACTTTCACTTTTATGCCTGTCATTTTTGCTTTCTTTCACTTAAACAAGTGTCATTTTCATGATATCTTCATTCTAGCATGTGTCACTTTCACTTTGTTTAGCTTGTGCAAGTGTCGTTTTAACCTTTTCTTGCCATCACAAAATGTCACAGTTTGGTAAGGAAAGTGTCACATCTAGTCAAAGGGAGTCATTTGTACATTCTTAAAGGGAATTTTTCATGCATTATTCTACACTAATTTGTTATATCTATCATAAAGACATGCATTAGACACATTCCCCAACTCTTGATCATTGTTTCACTAGTGTCATCACTTTTGTTGCAAAGTGTATCTTAAGTGTCGCACTTGGATGTAAGTATTGTATTGATGTCATTTTAGTAGGAACATGATGATTTCAGATGGTAAATGCTTTATTGTTGAGTGGCTGATCATCTATGAGTGTGTGATCATGTTTGTATCATGTTCTGGTTCCATCTCTCATTACTCGGATCCCGCACTTAGTCATTTTATACATTGATCTTTCTTGGGTCAACCTCCTCCCAAACTGCCTCCCTGAACTACGCATTTTTTAGTCTTAGGCCAAAATAATCTTGTCCTGCCTCTTGGAACTACGTAATGCATAGTCACTTCCTCCAAGAACTACACATTATGTAGTCATAGTGCTCAATTGTTGGATCCTACCTCCCAGAACTGCGCAATTCTTCCTCCCAACCAGTCGCTTTCTGCACATTGCACAATGCCAACCTATAGTCTATCTACCTGGAATTGAACTGTATAATTGCATCATCCAACTTCCTAGTCTCCCTCTAGAACTTCACATTGCATAGTTATAGTGGGAAATCTTGCCCCACTGTGACTCTCAACTGTGAAATCCTACTCTCCAGACCTCCAATTGTTGTGCATTGTGCAGTTTCAAGCCTTAGTCCCTTAATCCTGTCCTATGGAACTATGCACTGCAAAATCCATAAGACTTCCTCCTCGTCTAGTACTTAGTTCCAGGCCAATCCATGATTTTCATGAAGAGAGTTAGACTATGATATTTATGGAATAATTTCGTCTTGTCATGAGTGAATTTCACTTGCAAGTACTATGTCTTGACACGATAGGATGATGTTTAGAAAGGGGGAGAAGGAGAAAATGCTGGACAACACTTATGAAGCTGTAAATACTAGATGATCATTGAAAAAGAAGATTAAGGGGCACTATATTGTGACAGATAATGAAATACCAAGATCATAGTGAAGACTCACTATCTTAACGCCTTTGGAGGAAGAAGTTGAAGAACATGCAA
This sequence comes from Pinus taeda, assembly GCA_000404065.3. Lineage (NCBI taxonomy): Eukaryota > Viridiplantae > Streptophyta > Pinopsida > Pinales > Pinaceae > Pinus > Pinus taeda. The sequence goes on along the minus strand of APFE030039418.1, from coordinate 259,567 downwards.
CACCTTTCATGAAGACAAAAATATAGCAACAAAGAGGAGAATCTTGACATTGACATATCATCATCAAGTACATGTCATTAGTGTCAAGTCATGTCATTTCAAAGTGTCATCTCAAGAATCATATGAGTCATTATGTGCCACGTCATGTGTAGATGTAATTATGTAATTTTCAATGAAATGAGAAATGTAAAGCAAGTGGAAGTCTAAGAGTCATGTGGAATATGAAAAGTCACATGAGGAAAAATGGGTTAAATAGAAGCTTAAAAGTCATTTAGGAGTCCAAGTGTCATGAGGGTAACTCAAGATTCGTGGGACATGAAACATTATTCCTTTTGTTATAAATACACCCTAATAACTCAAGAAAAGGTCTTTTCGAGTGATAAAATTTGGAGAGCTAGACTTGGCTTCTATAGATTAGAATAAGAGAGAAGACCATTATTTGGAGAAGCAAGAAGTGACTTTATAATGTTCCATTATAAGAGATAGTGTCTCACCATTATAACTGTTTACTTGGATCTTTCACATAATATTTTAAGCTTTATGAGCTAACAATTTTTCATGCATCTATTGTGAATATGATAAGACTATTCTTTTTATTTTTGTGGTATGTGTTATGCTCATATGTACTAAATAAATTGAACTATTGCGATGGATTTGGTACTTGTTGAATGAGTGTTGTATTTTATTTCATGAATTGTTATTATCTTGTGAACTAATTCACAGGTTAATTAATGAATGTTTCCTCGCTCTAATGTGTCTCTCCTAGTATAGTACTATTAATTTCCTTCTAGATACTCACTCTTACTACCCCCCTCGTGAAAGACTCATTTTACACATTGAAATTGGTGTTTCATAGTGTCAACTTGCTACTTTCAAAGGTTATGTGCATACTCTCTTATGTAATTCATTGCAGCCAAGGCTAAGGATTGGATATAGGAGATTCAAGAGATCTAAAAAAGCTTCAAATAGAACTTTTGGGTGGCCCATAATTTCTAGAAGATATTTGTAGATAGGCACAAAATAGAATACAACTTTGATGTGGGAGACTTAGTGTTCTTCACATTATAGCTGTATTGAAAATCCTCACTTAAGAAGAGTGGAGCTGAGAAATTGAAGCCTCATTTCTTCGACCCATACAAGATATATATGAGAGTGGGGGAGATGGCCCATGAGCTAGAGTTACTAGAGCGGAGTAGAGTCCATAACATATATCATGTTTCTTGCCTCAACAAGGCTTTGGGACAACATGCTAACTCCTCCACAGAGCTTCCTCCATTAGATGAGGATGGGAAATTGATGTTGGAACCTGAAGGGATTGTGGAAATAAGGGAGTGGAAATCAATGAACATGAAGATTCAGGAATACCTCATTAGGTGGATAGGATGTTGAGTTTGCATGACACGTGAGAATCTAGGTTAGTGCCTTAAAATATACAAGCTAACCAAGTCAAATGCCTTAACTTATCCTACTTTGCAAAGCAAAAAATTAGGCATTAATGAATCAACTTGTGGACATGACAAAGTTTACAAAATTTCAACCCTTTTTTCATTATATTAACAACTTTAATACAACTCTCTAGGGCTCCGATACCAGAGATAATGGCCCTTATACACCCACAAGTACAAGATATAAATTAGGGCTTGTTGTCAAACACCTATGACAACCAAATACCTTAAACAAGTTACACTATCCATCAGGTTGATGTAGCATGTAATCACAATTGTCGTGGTTGTATCTTGAACACCTGCAGGTCCTTCACTCTCATTTTGTAGCACTACCTCTATCAATGGTCGTAGTTATTTAGGTCACTGAATCTCAGTTTCACAATTTTCCCTCTAGCTTATCATAATTCCATATACAACCAACACATAAGGTCTTCACACTCACTAATTGATCCTTAGTCCTTCAAGGACACAACACTTTGAGAATTATTTCCCACTATTTCTCCTTAGCTACTTAAGGAATTCTTCCCACTATTGTGTTCTTGCGCTGCTCCAATGAAGACAAGAATTAGGCAAAAGGGATGCCACCTATCATTGTTAGAATCCCTTCTCTAATAATGAACCTGGGCTACAAACTGCTCCTCTATGACTTCCTTCTCTAGTCCTTCAAAGATTATTCAATAAGCTCATTAATTCTACCACTCATAGAAAACCTAGAGTCCTTCCTATTTCTACACATAGGGCCCAAAATGATCACTTTCTTGCCTCCCTCCAATAATCCACAAGTACAACCCTTCCAAATATATCCAATTTGGACACTTTATTGCACTGTTATTCTTGCACTGCTTGTTGTTCTTTCACTACCCATCTTCAGTCATTCCTTGACTGAATTACAGTTGCATATCAACTTCCCTATATTCCGCAATATGCTCTATATTGCGTAGATCTGGGACTTCTAAGTTTTCCCTCACCTGGGGCTTCTATGCATTGCCAAATTCTTCCATATCTTCTTAGATCTTAGGCTCTTCTATTGTTGCTTCAAACCTGAAACTCCTCCATGAATATGCCCTCTTCTAAGACTACTTCATATATACTATTCAAGTCTTTGAACACTCTAGCAAAACCTTCAACATTTAGGTCTTCATAGAAAATCCAACCCATCATATCACCCTTCTTCTCATACTCTTTCTTATGGCATGACCTCTTTCTATATTTTCTATCCATACAAAAACTCATGCTATCCATCTCCATATCTGCGGTCTTGTAGCATAGATAATATGTTGTCTAAGAGACTCAACCTTACCTTATCCTTTAAGATCCGAGTGATATAAAATGCAGATATTATGTTACACTTATTTGGAGTATTGATTTGAGGATGCTTCCCTAAACTAGGGCTTATTAACCATTTGTTATTCAAGCGTTGAATACACACCCAAATCTTCTAGATATAGGGCTCTAGGTATACCTTCTCTCCTTCATTATGCACGCTCTTCTCTACTCACTTAACAATGTAATTCTTGATACTGAATGCTACCTTTTTTAGGGTTAGACTATCACACCACACAATAGTCAAGCCTTCCTTCATATAGAGTCTTTGCCTTCACTTCATGCACTCTTCTTGAGCGTTATTGTTTAGATCTACTGGAAAAATCTTTGGGACAATACATCTTGGAGGTGCCCTGAATTAGGGCTTGTTAAAAATACTATTGAAGACCTTTTTGACCAACATTTAACCTTTTCAACCTTCGCCTTGAGGACATGGTCACTTGAGCTCTAAGAAATAATAGTTCTAGGCATAATGGTGGTTGGTCTTCTAATTCTGTTACATATCTTATGCAGTCCCAAGTCTAAGGTTACCACAAAATTTCAATACCCTTCTTCTGGCCTTTAAATTAGTTATGTTTCCTTTCTAAGTCATGTGTCCTTTCAGCAATATATCCCCAATCCTCACATCATGGATAAACAATCACAATCAGGATGTTTGGTGTAACCACCTCCTCCTACATTTACTCACTTTTACAAGCTCTCCAGGGTAAAATGATTTCAGTGCTGCTATGACATGACCCATCCTCTAAGTTCCAATTAGGGAAATGGGGCCTATAAACTGGAACACATAATGCCACCCCTTAGGGACACTAGATCACTCAACAACCTGAAAACCACCCCTAGTGATTAATCCCTGAGTTGTAACTCATTTTCACAAGCTTGACAAATGAATCACACCCTTGACAAATTGTGCATGCATTATGAGGCTCCAACCACAACCATAAGCCTTCCTGCTTGTGGTTATGACAGGAATTTCTCTGTTTTGTGCATGTGGTCAATAGATATGTGCCACTTTTTTAGGGATGGCCTATAGGCCACTACAAAGGAATGCCCAAAACTCTTTGGAATCAGGTCTAAGATGCTAACAAGTCTAAACAATTAATACTATGGATACAATTCATTCAAACATGCCAATATCATGATAAGCATTTCGTCAAACATGTTGTAAACATAAAAGCTACAGGTCATGAATGCATATCTAATCATAATCTTCTAAACTTCATTAGAGAATCATCAAGAAGGCCCAATGTCCTCTCAAGCTAGTTGCAACAACACTTGTTATCCAATGCATTCATCCATTATTCAAAACTTATAAAATCATGAACATAATCCATAGTAAGATCAAATCATCTAACCAAGCATATAACCATAATAGAAACCATGAAAAATTAACCATACAATCAACATAATAATCAGTACATGTGCTCATTAATCACAATAAGAAAATAACTCATATTAACATATGCAAAAGCCAACCAAGTTAGGGACTTCCACGTACCACCCGACCATAGATTGGGCTGAACCAAATATCTCTTTCATCCAATCATCCCCATGCCATATTCCAAGATAAATGTGGGATCAAATGGGTTAAACCAAAATAGAACCAACTGGGGCTTCCATAGGCCAAACCACCTCAACACTCAACCAACATGATTTCACCTAAACGGTCTAGAAATAACTAATACCAACCATATTGGTCTATTCCCGAGTTATCCAGGGCTCTAGGGATTCCATCTCAACCCACAACATCCAGGGAACCCAAGTTGTTACATGGATCCAAAGATTCTATCCCAACCCACATCCATATGGAACCTGAGAACCAATCAGAAATCCAAATAGAGAACCCAATACATCATGGCTATCAAGGAAATGATAAGGCAAGGATAAAACCAAGAAAATATCCATGCCAATGACATCAAATAACCAAGAAACCACATGCACTTACCATGCCTCTAAATCCCAACAAGGAATCCAGACATGCAACCTGTTACTTGTAATGCAATCCTATTGTAGCTGTCAATCCAACTTTCTCCTTGTGTTCCATTTCTTTCCTTTTTCTTTCCTTTTCTTACTTGCTTGCTCTTTTCTCTTGGAGCTCTCTCTCCTTGAAATTCATCTAAATCCCAAAAATGACAAAGAGTTGTGTATTGTTTTGTTGATGCCTTTTTATCATTGATGTCTCGTTTTTCTTTCATTTTCTTCATTTTCTCTCTAATTTCACTTGCATGCATATTTGTGTATCTTCATCTTCCTTTTATCCTATTTTTTATTTATTTCTTATAATTAAATGCCAATTGTCGTCTCTTTTATTTTTTCAATTCCTTGCCAATTTCCATAGCCATTAATAAACCACAATTGATGCTCGCTTTAATGTTTTCCCACCATTCAACTTGGAATACATGTCCCATGACCTTGGTATTATTTTATTTACATGGAAAATCAACTAGGGGCTATTACAAACCCCTCCCCCTTAGGGGAACATTGTACTTGGTGTTCAATGACACTTATGAACAGTAAAACATACTACTTATGGAGCTTTATGAAACAACTTGTTGCAGTATTTACAACATGCCAAATTGTTGAAAACATGATCACCATACTTCTTATTGGAGCTTTATAACACGATTCGATGTGCTATTTAAAACATACTTCTTATTGGAGCTTTGTAACATAACTCATTACAATATTTACAATACACATATGCATATATATAAACCAAAACACATATACCAAACATATATTCTCAACCAACAAATAAGGAAGGATACAAATCCCACATCTAATCAATAATCTCCCATGTAGCTTCAACAAGCCCAAAGTGCTTACACTACACTTTAACTTTCTTTATTGCTTGGTTCCAGAGCATGAGCTATTTCTACTATAATATGTGTTGTGGCTTTGGTTGGAACTCTCCCCCTAGTTCCACTTACAATATAGACGATCAATTCCTTGATCAACAACTTGGACATATCTCTTAAGAAAACGTGGAAACATCATGGACTTTGATTTTTGGCAGCAGTCCAAGTCAGTAGTCCACTGGTCCAATCCTCACAAGGATCTCAAAAGTCCCACAATACTAAGGCGCCAACTTGGTACATGACCCCATCTTCAAGGAACTCCTCTGGGGCTTCATGCACAAGTACACATTCTCTCCAACCTAAAACTCCTTGAATGCTCAATGATGATCCACATAAATCTTCTACATGTCTTGTGTTTCCTTCAAATTCCTTATAATAAACCGCATCTCCTTCTCCATCTCATCCAATATATCCATTCCAATAAACACCCTTCTCATTGGATCACTCCAACTGATAGGAGTATTAAAACTTCGCCCATAAAGAGACACAAATTGACTCATCTTCAAGGAATCTTGATAGCCATTGTTATATGAGAACTCTACCAGTGGAAGATACTCCTCTCACTTCCTCAGTTGATGCATGACATACATCCACAACATATCCTTAAGAATCATGTTAATCCTCTTAGTTTTTCCATCTATTTATGGATGATAAGATGTATTGAAGGGTAACTTTTTCCCCAAGCCTGCAAACAACTCCTTCCAAAACTTGTAAGTGAACTTGGAATCTCTATCTAATATAATATTCTTGGGAACACCATGCAACCTCACTGTCTCCTTGATGAAGATCTGAGCTACCTCACTATCTGAATTAGTAGAATTCACCGCAATGAAGTGAGCTACCTTTCTCAACCTATCAACCACAACCATGATGTAATCACGCTGCTTTGATGTCCTTGACAATCCTGTAATAAAGTCCATGGAAATGACCTCTGATTTCCATTCTAGAATCAGAATAGGTTGCAATAGACAAAATGGATACTTACATTCTACTTTCACCTACTGACAGTCCAAACATCTTGAAACAAACTTAGCCACCTCTTTCTTCAAGTTTGGCAAATGATACAACTCCTTAAAAACTTCCAAAGTCTTCTAGTATCTCGAGTGTCCTGAATATGGCTTGACATGAAACTCCCTCAAGATAAGGTTCTTGAAATCACTGTTATTTGGCATATAAATCCTCTTCTTGAATCTAACCAAGCCATCTGCTGTGAGGTGATACTCCTCATCTCTATCACCTTCACCCTACTGTCGGTATGTCTACTTTAGTTGTTGGTACTTCTCTTCATGTTGTCCTCCCTGTAAGATATTCTCCTGCAAATCTATCCCGTAAGAGCTCACACAAAAATATAATCACCCGCACTCTCCTACTGAGAGCATATGCAACCTTGTTCTCTTTACCCTTAATGTTCCTGATCTCAAAATCAAACTTGTTGAGGATAGCCAACCATATCACTTTCCTTGCATTCAGAGTGGGTTGGTCAAACAAGTATCTTAGTCCACAATGATCACTCATCAAAATAAACCTCCTGCTAAGGAGATAATGTCTCCACATATTCAATGGATGAATGATAGTTTCCAACTCAAGATCATCTTCCTTGATTCATAACAAACCACCTATCCTTCTTGCATCATGACTCTACCAATTCCTTCCTTGCAAGCATCTATACAAACCACAAAATCCTTATCAAGGTCTATAATTTTTAAAACTGAAGCATTTGTAATCAAATGCTTCAACTGCTCAAAACTAACTACACACTCCGTAGTCCATTCAAACTTCTTCCCTTCCTCTGTAAAGATGTGATATGATAGCCAATATTTAAGAAGTTCTTAACGAACCTCCTGAAATAACATGCTAGTCCCATGAATGATTTGACCTCATCCACATTTCTAGGAGATGACTGCTCCATGATAGTTTTCATATTTCCAGAGTCCACTGTTGTCCCTTCCTTGGAAACAACATGTCCCAAGTAATGCATATGAGACTGAAATAAACTACACTTGTTGAGCCTGGCCACAACTGTTAGAAAATTATATATTACGGAGCAATGGAACACATAAAATATTGCAGAAATATAAACACGGAAAATGCATAAAACAAGAGAGACACAATTATACATGGTTCACCTAGTTTGGGCTACATCCACCTCGAACAACCAGTCCTTCCTTTCTATTATCCAGCAAAATGAAGAGACACAACCTACATCAGATCCACTGTAATATCCTCTGTTTTCTACCCTCATATTAAAATGTTCCCTCTAACTCCTTCATGGACCAATTCTTGATATGAACCGACAACATAGCACTTCGAGGGTCACACTAATTCTTTCCTTTGTGAATTCTGAAGACTACTAAACACACAAATTTTGGGGTTATGGCCCAGGAGGTTTTGAATTTACTAATTTTTGAATTTCATATACAACATCTTTTCCAATTATCTTGGCAATCCAAATGGTCGTACCTTATTAAAATTCGATTTGAAAATGCAACATATATGGCTATTGTTTCGAGGTGAGCGGACTAATATTGATAGATAAAGAAGACAAACTATAGGAAATTTTAATAAAGGATGCAAGTTTCTGTATGATAACAGCCCAATCATCAAAAGTAACAAAGCTCAGAAGGTTGGTACTTGTAAGGAAGGCTTTCACACAAGTCCTATTTTCATCATGACTCCAATTGGGGTATATATGAGTTCTCAAATAAAAATAAGGTTAGCCAAGTCTATAATGTTCTTTGCACTTAAATTGTCATTCCTCTAAGAAATGATAAAAATAAGAGTCTAATCGAGATTACAATATACGATCTTAAAATCATTGCATTTCAAACTTTAGAGTTGGTGTATTAAAATTCATGAATTGACAAGGTTCCTGTACTTGGACATAATTCTTGTTGTTTAATCTGTCTTTCTTGTACTAAAACTTATATTCCTGCACCAAGAAAATATTATGGTTCCTGTAATAAAAAGTGTTTTTACAAATATTCTGAGTAATATACAGGTTGGACTTTTAAAAAATTTGCAGAATTCAAGGGAGCCTCCTTCGCTAGTTTCTAGAGCCATTGTTATTTTTTGATTTGATTAATAAATTCTTTGATGGCCCATTAGATCCTGCAATAAAATCATGAGGGAAGAAAGAAGTGGGAAAGGGGTAAAATTTTTTAGAAAGGGAATTATATTAGTAGGGGCACTTAAGGATGAGACCAATCCACAAGGGGGGACATAAGAAAAAGGGATAGGGAAAAAAATTCTTCAGGAAATAAAGGGAAGAACGAAAACGGAATGGGGAAAAACTTTGAAGAAAAGGAGGGAAAAATTTTGATAGGGAAAAGGAAGAATTTAGAGGAAAATCATGAAAAAAGAAAAGGAAGAAAGGAAGAATTATCACCTCAAAATTTTCTTCCAAGTAGTGCTGAAAATAACTGCAGCAAGAATTGTGTGTTAGTTGCACAAAATTTTGTATGTCAATTGTTTTGAACTTGGATAAGGGCTCGGTCCTACTAATCATCCTGCTGCACCAAAAATTTTACAAAGGCCTTCTTCTTTTAAGTGATAATCATCATTTATAATAATCAAGCAACCTTCCCTTTTTATTATAGATTGATCTACTCGCTAGCATGCTAGTTTTCAAGTAGATCCTTCCATGATCATGTCAACAAGCTTAGTTTCACAATCATAGGTAAAGATTTTTTTCAATTTGTTAATTTTTTGGTTTTTATTTTTTTATTGGGAAAGAGATGATTATATTCATAGTAGGTTGGAATCGCCACCTACCATCCTTTACTCTAGATGTTGTTGTACTTGTTGCATAAAATCTTCCTTAGTGGGGGGCTGAAAATATGCCTTAAGTCTATGCCCATTCACAAGGAAGATTAATTATTTTCCATCAATATTTTTTATCTCTATTGCCCCATTCTCAAAAAATTTAATTACTTTATACGGTCCCATCCAACGTGTACAAAATTTCCCTTTGAAATGTTTAAATTTAGAGTCATAAAGGAGTACCCAATCACATGGTTGGAAGTGTCTTTTCTTGATCAAATTGTCTTGGCATTTCCTTTGTTGTTGTTGTATTAACACATTTTGTTTAACAACATCCCTTCTAAATTCATCAAGCTCATTCAGTTGCAGTAGACATTGTTGTTGTGCTTCTAAGAGATCTAGTCCCAATTGGACTATAGTTCTGAAAGTTTTTATTTAGAATTCAATCGGTAACAGGACATGTTTCCCATATACCAGGTCATAAGGTGTGTGATCCGTGATATTCCTCCAGGTAGTTCTATAGGCCCATAGTGCTTCAGGTAATTTTTTGGCCCAATACTTCTTGTGAAGATTTACTGTTTTGGTATGGATTGATTCGATCACTTTATTTGTGGATTCTACTTGGCAATTTTATTGCTGGTGATATGGTGTGGATTTCCTGTTCCAAATTTTATATTGCTCCATAATACGTTTATCCAGATTAGAGATAAATTGCGGTCCATTTTCTGTAACAATTTCTCTAGAACACCAAATCTAGTAAAAGTCTCATTCAACAAAAAATCAACAAAAACTTTTTCGGTAGCAAAAGAAACAACTTTAGCCTCTACCCATTTACTTACAAAATTTGTAAAAAAAAAGACATGGCTTTTTTTAATGATGTTGGATCTATAGCTCCTACAAAATCAATGGCCCATTTTTCAAAGGGTTTAATCATAACTTGAGGACACAAAGGCATTTCATTGGCCTGGCCAGGTTGGCCCATCAGTTGATAGCTATCACAACGTTTAACATATTGTTTGGTGTCCTTAAAAAAAAAGCCCAAAAATAACCAACTCTTAAATTTTTATATGGAGTTATCCTATCAACAAAATGGCCCCCACAAAGCTCATCATGGGCAGATTTCACTATTTCAAACACTTCTTATTTTCTCACACATCTACGGATAATAAGGTCAAGTCATGTGTAAAATAGATCTCCTTATGTCCAAGAATATGAAGCACTTTTTTGGATAATAATCCACCTCTCTCGACTAGATAAGTGATGTGGTGTTTTTACTGTCACTTAATAGTTAGCTATATCAGTGAACCATGGCGAATTTAATGATACCACAAAATGATGCTCGTCAGGAAAAGAATCATCTATAGGAATTGCTTCACCATGATTATTTAATCTCGAAAGATAATCAACTACAACATTATATTTCCTTGGTTTATCAATAATAGTAATATTAAATTCCTGTAATAAAAGTAACCACCAAGTCCCTCTACCACTAGTGAAAAGTTTATTCATCAAATATCTTATGGCAGAATGATCTGTATGTACAAATACTTCATAACCTATAATATAGTGTCTAAATTTATTAATAGCAAATATCAAGCCAAAAAATCTTTCTCAGTTACTGTATAATTAAATTCAGCCTGTGACAAGTTTTTATTAATGATTTAAATAAGATACGATTGTTGGTTCTCTTCCTATCCTAAGGTTGTGCCAATATAAGTATCCAACGCATCCAAAGAAATATGAAATGTCAGGGACCAATTAGGCCCTCGCAGAACTAGTGCATGTACTAGTTTTTCCTTCACTGCCTCAAAAGCTTGTTGGCAAGCCGTAGTCCAAGATAACTCACTATCCTTAGCTAACAAGAAGAAAAGTGGAATAGTTATCTTAGAAAACTTCTTAATGAATCGTCGGTAATAGCTCGCACATCCTCAGAATCATCCCACTTCCCTTTGTGTTTTTGGTGCAGGAAGATGTAAAATAACTTCTACTTTGGTTGGGTCTACTTGAATGCCTTTGTCAGAAAAAAGATGGAAAAGAACTTCCCCCCCTTTGTACATCAATCTACACTTTTTATTACTCAAAGTGAGGTGAGCTTCTTGGCAACAAAAAAACACTTTCTCTAAATTTTTTAGGGCTTCTTGGAACGAATCACCAAATACTCAAAAACCATCCATATAAATTTCTACACACTCAAGGTTATCAAAAATAGCCAAAACTGGCCTTTGAAAGGTAGATGGTGCATTACACATCCCAAAGGGAAGCACTCGATAGGAAAATTTCTCCAAGGGACATGTCAAGGTAGTATTATCTTAATCCTTGAGTATGATTTGTATTTGGTTATAACCACTAAATTCATCTAACAATGAAAAGTACTTTTTCAAATAAGGGTATCTATCACCTGATCAATAAAGGGAATGGGAAAATAGTCCTTGAGAGTGGCTTTATTTAATTCTCTGTAATCGATTCAATTATTCCATCTCCCATCTTTCTTCAGGACTATCACCAATGGGGAGGCCCATTGGCTGTCAGATATAGGATAAATGAAATTAGCATCTAAGACTTTTGGTAATTCTTCTTTCACAACTTCTCTTAGTGTGGGATTCATACACCTTCGAAGTTGTCGAACAGGTCCAGCTCCCTCCTGAATATAAATATGATGAGTGGAAGTTTCAGGAGGGATGTCTTTCATGTCCTCATAATGCCATGCAAACGCACCAAGATGGTCTCGCAACAAACTCACAAGCTGATCTTGTTGGGATGAATCCAGGTTTGAACTAATGTGTAAGGATTTTCCTGGACTATTCTGAACGAGAGTGGTTTTGGGTTCGAGAGTACAGGTAGGTGCTACTAGAGTTTGTGATGAAGAATGTTGAGAATTGTGGCCTTCTTGAAAATCTAAAATAAAGATCTAATGAAGTCAATCAAAATTTGGCATTGTGTCTAGATTATTTAAGAAGTCTCATATCAACCTCTTAGGTTGAATCGGTGTGATGGTGAATCAAAGAAACAAATCGAGTCTCCTCATTACTACTGCCATAGTCTAGCCATAAGGTATCTCGAAGCTCTTGGATAGATCTAGCACGTGGATACAAGGTGACTTTCTTCCTAGCCTCTCCATGGGAAATATACATATCACGAGAGCAATACCCAATATAAGCATCTGGTGTGGAAAGCCATGGTCATTGCAAAATCAAGGGATGCCCTCCAATAATTGTTTTTGGCTAAAGAACAATAAAATCCATGGGGTATTCCCAAGAATCAATTGAAACAACCACATCATCCAACACACCTTCCGGTTTGATTTTAGATCTATCTGCAAGTTCAAGCGTAGTAGAGGTAGGATGAATATGAACCAACCCAGGCTGATTCATGGCTTACCTAGTCATAACATTAATGGCTACTCCTAGGTCTATTGACACCTTTGGGACAGGGATATAATCTATATGAATAGAAACAACAAAGTTTCCAGGATTTGTATACTTTTCCATTTACATGCATCCTGTCATCAACTCAGCTACTTTTCCAACAAACTAAATGGTTCATGGTTATGCTCTTTTCCTTCCTGGATTCTAAAGATTGAGTTCCTTAATGATTGTTTTATAGGTGGGGATATATTTAATAGCCTGAAGCAAAGAGACCTTTATACATTCCTAAGCTCGGAAGCTAGACCAGACTCGAGAGTGGGGTCATTCTTCTCCACAACTAGCCTCTTCGGATAGGGAGGCTGATTTGAAGAATATGGTAAGGTTCTGAATATGTGGGAATGGGTTGAATGGTGACATATGTCTTCGAATGATCAGGAGTTCCCTCCCCACTTTTCTCCTTGATAATCACCCTAGGTTGTTTTTGTTTGTCTCATTTTACTACCTTTCTCGATCTTAGTTGAAGGACATTGACCCCAACTAGCATGACATGATAAATGGGAGAAAGGAGCAGTCCAATGGAGTGGATCAATTATATCGCCTTATTATTGCGGTTTGGTACCAATTGAGTAGCCAGCTTGGGTGGTCAAAAAGGTGGTGGTAAAGGTAATGGTGGCATATGTTGACTTTGATGAGGTAAAGTTGGTAATGATGGTTGTGACATTGGATAAGGTGCATATGTAGTAGGATATGATTACATAGGTGTAGGATAGGAATAATTAGGATGGGATGATCCCCTCCATCCTTGTTTTCAAGGTTGAGGAAGTTGTCCATACTGAAAGTGATTCCCATGATGCGAAGGTTGAGAGTGATTTGCATTATGATAGGAATATGATGGTGCATTATAATCGAAAAAAATTTGGTGTATGTTCAGGAATCATACCTATACCTACCTGAGGCCAATGTTTCTATGCTCCCATAGCATGCAATGGCTCAGGTTCAGATTTCTATCCTTCAAATGCTACTTTCAATCCTGGTACAGAAGGACATTCCTTGGTAGGATGTTTTCCTATACAAATCATAGATTTATTAACACTTTTAACATCGGCATGACATTCTCTTAAAAGATGCTTTTTCCTACACTTCGGACAATAAATAGACAACGACTCTTGTTCTTCTACCAATTTTTGTTGAAAATTCAAAGACTTATTTATTTACTTACAATATTCATTATTTCAATTTTCATATTTTCCATTTTATTTTCCAAACCAATGATCATAACATTTGTAGATCCAAGTTTATTATTTCTACTTTGAACTCCTCTACTAGATCTAGATTGATTTCATGAGAGCTTCCTGCACAAGTCACAAATCTGATCAAAATAGTTATGAGAAATATCCCCTTGTCCTAATAAATTCAGATTATTTCTAGCATCATTGGTAAGCCCATGTAAGAACAATTTTCTAATAGTACTTGGATCAAATTTATGTTTTGACCTTTGGAGGATATATAGAAACCTTTCTAGATAATTTTCCAGGGTCTTGTCATCACCTTGCACAATAATGAAGATCCCATCCTACATTTCTCTAGTTTTACAATATTCATGATATTTGGTCAAAAATACTCCCTTCATCTGTTCCGAGGAAGCTATAATATTCCCTCCTAATTCCATGAACCAACACAGGGCTGAATCCTTGAGAGTTGCACGAAATAGTTTTAACTTATGGGCATCTATAGAGTAATCATAGCTTATACACAATATATCTAATTCAACTAAGAATGAATCTGGATCCTCATGTACCTTACCATGAGAATGAGGAAGAGCCGATGTGGAACTTTATTCATTTGTACAATTGCTTTTGGATCCACAATTGGAAACCCAAAGGTGGATTGTTCCTCATTTTACTCATTCTCAAAAGATCCCTCGCATGGTCCTCATGATCTTCCATTCTTGTACCTCTTATTGAACCACTCTTAATAGGATGAGAATGTTTAGTATGTCTTAAGTTGGTCTTTTAAATTCCAATAGTTTCCTTCTTTCCCTTTGTTGGTTGCATCAACCCCAAACTACTATTTCAAGAGTCCAAGTGGAGAGTTCCTGTGTGATGAGTTTGTTAGAGTTCCTGTAAAAGAAGGCTTGATATGAGAAAAAAATTCAGATATATTAGTATTTCCTCGGCCCTTATTGGGCTTCAGACCCCTACCCTTTTTAGTCATACATTTTAAAACAAATCAACCAGAAAAGAATAACCAACTAAATCATTTGCTGAAAAAACTTCAATCAAATGCTGCAAAAAATAGCACATGAAAAAATTAAAATAACATCCTCAAGCAATAGAAGCACGCTACAAAAAAAAAAAGTAGACTTACCCCTATTGCAAAAACGTCAAAAAGTTCTTATAAGATATTTTTAACACCTCCCTAGCAACAACGCCAAAATGTTGGGTGTTGGAGTTGTAATTCAACAAACTCCTTCAACACTTAATTTTTCAACCCAAGGCTACATAATCTTAGAGGCGTAGCACAAGCAATTCCAAATGATTATGGTATTTACTTCTATAAGATATACTTCTATATTCTCTACTTGCACTTGTAGAATCAAAAGAATGAAAAGAAATAACACAAATAAAATATGGTACTCGAATCAACTGAAAGAAATACTTGCGAAACTTCAATAGAAACGAATTGAAACGGCTCTGTAACCAGCATCAAAGAAGTATGGAAAAGAAGTAGAAGAAAAGATGCTTATTATTGAGTCTCAAATTATTTAAGAAACATAATGAATGATTATGAATATGATTAAATCTGCCTCTATTACAAACATTTCATTCATGTACTGAAACAACGTTCCTATACCAGCAATGAATTAAGTTCTTGCACTAGGTGTTTTGACTTAGTACTCGAACTACAAGTTCCCCTACTATAATGGTTTTTTCTTGTACTAGAACATTTGTTCCTGTACTTGGAACTATTTATTCCTGTACTAAGGAATCAATATTCCTATACTGAGTTCTACTATGCCTGTAATAGAGAAACCTTTATCTTCAATCACTTTTATGACACATAAAATGTGCTAATATTAACCAACTATGAATAAATTTGAGAAGAAAGGAAATCTTAACTCAATAATTTAGAATAAATAGAGATACTTCAACAATCAAGCATTCAAAATAGGAGTACTGTGAAGGCTGAAGAAAACCCTTAATCGACAGAGATACTTTTGCATGAAAACAGTAAATGACTACTTAAAAGGGAAAAGTATTCCTCTCCTTTAGATTTCTGTTACAATATGAGTAAAAAAAAATTTCTCAAAACAAATATTTAAACTTAGAAAATGTTGTAAATAATCCCCAATCGTTTGATAAGTTCTTATATTTCTTCATGGAAAATATGATAGTTATCTTCACACAAAGATTTACTTACGTTGTGATCAGAGTTATTGTTTAAACCAAAACACATTTGAATAGATCGAAAATAAGTCAACTGAATGTAAATTGACTTGTAAATGATTTAACTGAAATAAAATCAATTTTAAATGATTTAACTTGAAACAACTCATAACCAAATCTCAATCTTGTGGAAATGTAAGGAAACACTTGTATCAAAAGGAAAATCGTGCAATACTCAAAAAGGAAGACTAAGAAAATGTTGTAAATGAGATTTACCAAACACACTTACATACCATAAGCCCTCATATATGAGATGCACGCATGTTTTCACAAAAAATACATTAATCTGTGATTTAAATAAATGAAACAAACACTCTTCTGCTCAAACTAGTATGATAAGATATAGCAAAACTACGAGACAGAGGGAGAACGAGTTGGGTTGGTTGGGCCCTAGCAAACCATCTCATTTTCCTTTACAAAAACTTAAAGATCAACTGCACGAAAGGATCATCACATAAGATAAGAACCCAAAATAGATCAAACTAGAATTTCTCCTTATATTATTAAATTTTGCTGCAAATATACATCAAAACTTCATAGTTCTAGCTTAGAGACAAGCGATAGAAAACACAGTCTATGCAGTAGCGAAAATTCCTCAAATTATCGCTACCTAATTCTAGCCTAAAAACCCTATTTATATATAGACATTCAACTCTCGGCCACAACAAAAACTTAATCAGGAATGTGCTAGTCAAAACCCGACCTCCTCTTTTCACGCTTTCCTCAACGCTATGAGCTTGTTTCAGAGTATAAAGTTGATTCTTGGCGAGGAATGTGCTTCATTTGCTCAACAGATACAATATTTTTGGTGGTGAGCAAGGTAAATTTTTTGGCTATCTTCAAGTATAGGAATGGGTGGACAGTACAAGAAACTGCCTCCACCAACCAACTTTTACTTCCATTAATGAATTTTACTTCATCATGCCTTTTAAGGAACTGAAAAATAAGTAAGTTACACATACACATAAACTTATTTAACCTTTTAAATAAATATTAATCCTGTATAACCCATATTTACCCAAGTCATGAAGAGTCCAGGAATATGTTTAAAATAATGAGTTCCAATTGTCAAACAAAAGGTTTAAAGGATAGGATTAGGACAAGTTTAGGGTTGAAATTAGGACAATTATGGAGACCAACACCTTCTTTCTCTATAAGCATCACCTTGGTCATGGTCGAGACATATACATAGATAGGTACTTGTTTTTTCATATATAATTTCATTACTGCAAAGAAAAAGATGCATAATACAACTTTCAATTAGGGTGAAAGGCAAAGGCATGTTAGGGTGTGTGAAATAGTAGTTGGATATGTTTGTGTTACTATTTATTAGAATTTATTTTATAACTTAAAATATATTTTCCTTCTCTGACCCTTCACCTTGCAACATAAGAAAGAAGAGCCAAACATGTTGTCTTGTATGCCAACATGTTGTTTGGCTACAATATTGAAGGTTTAGAGGCCTATGTGCTTTGTGGGTCCCTTTGCTTGTGAGCGTTATTTTTGTGATGACTTCTTAAATGCAAGCCTATTAATGTACTAATTAATATCAAAGTTTGATATTTGTTGTGGGATATTTTTTTCAAAGTCAACATGAATATTGTTGCATCTTGAAATTTCCTTTCAAGCCTTTGGGTTTGGGGTTTTAGGTCTCTGATCACATTTCAATTGATCACCACATTGTATGAGTAATATTTGAGATTGAGATGTGGCTATATATTGATTGTTTTTGACATGTCCTTTTTTTGTATTTAGCTCTCATAGTAAAAGGGAATTGAGTGTCTGGTAATAAGAATCTTTAAGTAAGCCTACCATTTGTGGGACTAAATCATGTTTCATCTAGGTCTCATTTTGCATCCTTTAATGTCTGAAGAAAAAATTTCCTTATCCTATTCTAGACTCTAGAATTAGCTTTAGGTTGTATGAAAATAACCTTGGTCAGTGTACTTGTTAAGATGATTGATACCAAAAGAAAAAACTGGAATCTTCTGTGAGGCATTTTCCCACTGAGTTAAGGAGCACCTCAACAAGAGTTGAATGTAGGTCTTTATGGAAGTGGAACTTAATCACCATTAACTTCCCATTTACTTTGGTAGATTTCCCCAATTGGGGTAAGGAGAGCCTCAACAAGAATTGAACTTATATCTTTCTACAAGTGGAATTCATTCACAATTGATTGGAAATGGATCTGACATGCTTTTCTATGGTCAAGGTGACTTGCAACTATGTTGGCTTTAATGACTGTTTCTCTCTATCTTATATTGCAAATTGTTCTCTTTTGTAGTTTTCATAAAGCACATTTTTCTATGTTTAATATGTTATCAAATATCTATGTTTCAGTTTCAACGGGGTTTCCAAATCCTTTAATGATATCATGTTATTTAGGGCTTATCCAATTTGAATTCTCTACATTTATATGCCTTTATTGCCCAACGATAGATAAAATTTCCAAAGAATAGTTTCAATTTTGATATCTTTTATTACCTAGGCTATCCACTTGGTTGCAAGCCATTGTAGGGGTTTTCACAATAACTTTCTCTATTTTTATTTTATTGATTGTAGGTTATTGAATGTTTATCTACTTTTAACTTGTTTGGAAGCAAGTGTCCCTCTTTTTTGATGGTCTGTAAAAGCTATGTCTTCCTGAAATCCTCGCATTGGGGACTTTTTGTGTACTTATTCCTTCAAGTTCACTAGAAAAAGAACACTAACAAACTCCACCATGTTGATGATGGTAATCTAGAAATGGAAGAAACAAAAGGAATGAAGTATGTCTGATTGTCTTATATCTCCTGAAGACAAATGAATTGTAGTGATGAAAATGAAATGACATCTTGGGCATCAAATGCCTTGCTACTTAAGTTTTTAGAATCTGGTTGTGTTTCATCTAGATGTATGATTATAGTCCCCAAGAATTCTCATTATTGCATCCAATTAAATTGAACATTACATATGGAAGCACTATTGTTGACACTTTCGAAATTTCATGGGTTTCACAAGTGAAAATACTAGTTTTAACACCTTCCAATGGTGAATTCCAAATGGAGTTGGGAAACCAAATTCAGACTTAATATTCATGAGAAACAATATGGAGAGCCTTGAAAATAGTGGAAATCTCAGTCATGGTTCCCTTCCCTAACTTGTAATTCCAGTTTATTGTATAGTTGTCAGGTTGTGAGGTCATCTTAGGACTTGTGATTGTTAAAATCATATAAGTACATAGTGCTTTGCTAAATGATGTTTCCATTATGACAAAATGAATTTTTTGGGACAAGAAAAAGAAACTATCATGTTCCATAATGATATGACTTCCACCAAACTTGGATCACAACCCTAATATATGAAGCTCATCAAGATATTATTTTCATCTTCTTTTCTTATTTTATTATTTTCCAATGCAACTGTATATTAAATATTTATCATTGTCTTCCATTGGAAAGTGCTTAGATCTTTGAGAGATTTTGTTTTGATTAATTATTTCTTCTAAATTGAGCATTTGCTATGTTACATTTTTTTATAGTGTTGGATCTATGAGAGTTCAGAGCATGGAAATACTGGAACAACCATGCAACCTTCCTTTCCTGAATTTTGTTTGCTTCATATAACTATAACTCTTGCATATTGCTAGATTGAGGGTGTTCATATCCCATTTCAAATGACAAGCTGAACCATCATAACACCTTATGATTTTAGATCATAAACATTCATTTTTCAAATTATGCCCATCCATTGTGTATGATTTGTAGTGATACAATAACTTCATGATTATATTGAGATTATGATGAAACTCTTTTACTATTACATTGTTTAGATATAGTTCGATATAATCCCTTGTTTTCTAACTAATCATGAGGCATGCATTCAATTTTGAGCTCTGACGTGTGCATAAAGGACTATTACATTAGTTGTGGCGATGATGTCATTTCCATCAAAACTGGTTGGGACGAGTATGGTATTTACTTGTGGGTACCCTAGCTCCAATATTATTATTCATCGTGTGATTGGAAAAACACATACAAGTTTTGGTCTTGCATTGAGTAGTGAAATGTTTGGTGACATCAATGTTTCCATGCTCAAGATCTTCATATTTTCAACTCGAGGAGAAGCTTGAGAATAAAAATAGCCCCAGGCAAGGACACTTATGTGAAGGATGTATACATATCCAATGTTACAATGAAGAATGCAAGCGTTGGTATTATCTTTGTTGGGATTTATGGTTATCATCGTGATGATAGATATGATCCAAATTCTCTTCTAGATATAGAAAGGATAGAATTTAAGGACATTGTGGTGATGAAATCACAATTGTAGGTTCTATAGAAGGCATTCAAAATGATCCCTCCAAAGATAATTTCCTATCAAACATTGAATTAAATGTTAGATCAGATCCTTTCTAGAATTGTTCATACGTGGGAGGGTTCTCAGAGTAAATGAATCCTAAACCATGTACACAAATTCAAACCCAAATTCCTCATAACTCGTTAGCGTGTTATTCTTCTTATGTCAGTAGCACATGTAAGGACATCTATAACAAATCCACTTTATAATCTACTTGTATTTGATTTTGTTCTTTAATGAGTTGTAGGTTGATTCGAGAATCCCATTATTTGTGCATTTTGTAGAGCATTTTATACTGTGCTCAGTGAAATGGAAGGTTTTGACAAGATTACATTTGGAATTGTGCTGATTATGCCTACACACTCAAAGTGAATGAAAAAAGTGACATCTATAGTTTGTAGTGGTGATATTGGGGCTGGTGATGTGAAGAAAATCAACAGATCAAGACTTTGGAAATAATGAAGATCTCTTGAAGTAGGTATGTAATAAAATAGAGAAAAATAATGGATTTATTGAAGTGTTGTATCCTAAGTTTGTGGACTACTTTAGGAAGGAAATGGCCATGGTTCTAAAAGTATGACACCTCAACATAAGCACCTTTCCCATCAACAGGCCAACAATGAGGAGAGTTGTACATTTGTTGTAGGATGCCAATACTAAGCACAAGGCTAAGGAAACCATGATGGATGAAAAATAATCTCTTCACTAGTACATGGAACCCACAATTTGCATTGTATAGGCATGATGGTAATTATATCTAGCCTGGAATTTTCTTCTTTATAGGGCCTCCATATTTCCTTCCACTTTGTAGCTTATAAGTTTGTTTATGTTTGTTCATGTATAACCTTTTGAATGTAACCTAATAATAATACCCATAATAGGAGTTTTCCTCTGTAACTATTTATGCATAATTTTCCATGAGATTCCAATGGTTATTCAAGGCACATATTTCTACCCAGTCATGGGCCATTTTTCTATGTGTTTTTTATAAATCTACCCTCCTAGTTAATGATTGTGGTGGTTTCGCTAAGACTCGAAGTTTTCTACCTATTAAACACCATGAAGAAAGCACATATTGATACCATTGTCATCATCATCAACGTGAGTGTCTTATCATTGGTCTCCTCTTTCTCTACTCTCCTTGGGCATAGACATTTACTTGTAAACCAAAACACTTAAGCCTTCAATGTAATATAGGTGGACATCAGGATGATTTTAGTGGTTATTGCCTGAGATTCTCATTATCATGTTATCATAAATGGTTATTTGGTAGAAGTTTAATTATGGACTCTAACCATCTTAAAACCATATTGTAACATGAAAATGTTCATTTCTAAAATTTATAGTGTGTTTTTAACTATTCCTTGTATTAAGTCCTAATTAGGATATATTTAACAATTCTTTGTATTAAATCATGACATGACAAGACAACAAAATTGCAACAAGAAAATGTTCCTTCCTGACATTACAAACGTATTTAATCATGAGTAGTTTTGGTAAATATAAAGTATTTAATCGTGAATAGTTTTGGTAAATATTAGATATTATAGAGGAAGCTAATCAATTGAGTTTTTTTTTTTATTATGTACATTGAATATCATATTATTATTGTTGTCATTTTATTACATATATTGAATATCATTTTATTTCTATTAAATTTTTATCTTCCCAAATATTTTATTCCTTTGGTGTACATTTGCACCTTTAGAGGAAATTTCTAGTTTAAGGTCTAATTATTTAAAGGGTGCTAACTCAATGGAAGGGCACTTTCTTTACAAGAAGGAGGTTGGTGGTTCGATTCCATCATGCCATGATATTCATATGAAATGGTGATGATCAATGTTTGGTGAAAGAGGCGCTTTTGACCATCACCAATGTGCTTATGGTGACATTTTTTCACCCTCACCAAAATATGAAATGGTGACAGTCACTATCTATCATTATAATAATTATTTGTGACTAACCTTCAATGTCACCACAACACCTATACTTTTAGCGATGTGGCCTTTGGTGACGTTCAAATTTTCGTGATGGAGACTCTCTTTACTATCACTTGTGAGATTATGGTGACATTTTTTGAACCTCACCAAAATATGAAATAGTGATGGTCAACGAATGTTGCCACTATATAATTATTATATATAGTATATATATATATATATATGAATATATATTATATATATATATAATATATATATATCCATCAATAATGACGGCCATGAAATTTCCATCAAAATAAATCATTGTTGTTCTATGAAATGGTGATCGACACTATCCGTTCTTATAATCATTATTCATAACAGACCTTGAATGTTACCAAAACACTTATACTTTTGTCAACGCCACCTTTGGTGACGTTCATTTTTTTGGTGATGGAGGTTCAGGTTCGTCACCATTGCTCATAAGAAATGGTGATGGCCACTATCCATCATTATAAATAATTATTGGTGATAGACCTTGAATGTCACCACAAAACCTATACTTTTGGTGACGACACCTTTGGTGACGTTCAATTTTTGGTAACAGAGGTTCTTTTGACCATCACCAATGAGCTTATGGTGACATTTTCCCACTATTGAGGGACAAAGTCCCCTAGGGTCTTGGGTCAATACCCTAGTAGAGCGGGGGTTATCTACAATGAAAAGTAAGCATTCCACACAACCATGATACTAATATAAGCAAACTACATGAAGAGAGGTGCACCTGGGGGTCCTTTCGTTTGGGTAGATCTAGCCAGGGTCCAAACCCTCTTGGAGTTCCTTTCGATCCTTAAACTTGAAAAACCATCAATTCAAAGAAGCATAGCAGTATATGGACCAAGCATCATAAAGAAATCAACTTCATAGCATATTGAAAGGTAGTTAGTTACACAATTGAAACAACTATTCATATGCAAATCATAACGTTAACATCATAAGCATAAAGAAGATTAATTTTAGGAACAAGACAAGTGTTTCTTTATTGTAGATAACTAAAATACAATAAGGAATGATTTCACCTAAGTATTCCTCTTCACTGGCTCCAAGCAGAACAGTCCTCCAGGTCCGTCCAATCTTAAGCCTTCAACAAACTCCTTCCATGACTCATACCAAAGTATCTCAACTAGTGAAATAACATCAAAGCTCAAGGAAACAAGGGTTTCCTATAATGGGGGGAAGTGTTGGAAGCACAGGGATCTTCAGACCTGATCAGGGATAATCTCAGCAGAGTGATTTTTCTCTCTATTCTCTCCTCCTTTAGGCATTCCCATTGGAGCCTTTTTATACTTCTCCCAAATTAGTTTTTAAGTTACGAATTCATTGGGAAGAGTTGGGCCACGTGCACTAATAGCTAATCAACAGGTAAAACCCATGATCTCAACCCAAAATTAAGGAGATTTAATTTTTTAAGTGTTTAAAGACATATATGCGGGTTGGGTATACACAGAACCGCGTACACACGTGTTTAGCTGAGGCAAATGTCATGTATAGGGAGTAAAACACTGTTTTTTAAGTATTTGGACCAGGTCTGGGAGGAGGGGTTTCCCTAGGCCATGAGTACAACATCACAAACATCAAGAGTGAGATTTGGAGCTATAAAAAATGCCCCCTAATATATGATACTAGAAGGGGTACATGATGGCTGAAATGTATTAAGTAAGTGCATGGAAAGGAAACTTGTCAAAAACTGAGAAGGACTTCACCAGAGTTTAGCCTGCCAAGCCACAAAAAGGGATCAGAAAGAAACATTATCTGAGGTGGGCATACCAGTGCTCCTAGAAAGTAAAGCATGTCCGCGTATCAAGTAGAAGAGGATCCACTAAGTATTCAAGTATAGAAGACTGGAAAATACATAATGGATCATCTAATCATGATCAAACA
Source organism: Pinus taeda (assembly GCA_000404065.3). Taxonomy (NCBI): domain Eukaryota; kingdom Viridiplantae; phylum Streptophyta; class Pinopsida; order Pinales; family Pinaceae; genus Pinus; species Pinus taeda. Next base: position 235,173 of record APFE030039418.1, on the reverse strand, counting down.
AGTACATGTCTGAATATAACATATGAGAATGTCAATGATGTTGAAGGATGAAGCTGGTCACTGATATCAAAGATTGATCCCAAAAGAAGCAAATGAACATGATGGAGTACGATGATACTACACTGCAAATTCAGGTGCCAGCATATAGAATGTCGCCATGAATGACTGCAACATATAAGGTGGAGTGGTATCAACTAGCAGCAATAGGAGCAACTATCAAGTGAACCAATGAATGTTGATGCAACCTAAGGTCTTCACCGACTGTCGTGGTACATTTCTACACCATGGGAATAAATGATTTGAAGTCGACCATGTGAGAAATCATTTGATTACCTGTCATTGATGTATACCGTTAACAAACACAAGACTACTCACCGATAATGATAATGAGCATCAAGGTACCCAGTACAATCTAACAAGTGTGAATAGATGAGCTGGAGTTGAACACCTGTAAGAATCTATCAATCAGGAGACAATGATGGTTTTCCACTGTCGATAGTGAAGGATCTGCCACTAATGACTGCAAACCCCAAGGTACTACCAAATGGACTCTAGACCTTTGCCCCAGAGCAATGAGTCATAGTCGATAGGGAAAGATCCACTAGAAAAAGGGCAGTAAGGCATCCTTCATCAATCTAGCATGAGTGTAACCCGTAGGCCAATAATGTGGAACGAATCAGATGGAAAAGATGTAGTAACCCAACCGAAGCACATTTCCGGCGTACACAAGATGTGGCTAGTGCATGATAGAAACCCTCTAAACCAACCAATAATGAGAGCTGATACAGAGGCGAGGTGTCCACCAATAGGGTCAAATGGAAACCAAGGTACTACACGAATCCTAATGTGTGATAGTGTAAGCTGATGTCGAACACAAGGGAAACCACTCAGTCAAAGACCCATGATACTGATCGATGATTAGCACAAGGTGGCCTACCAGTAATGAAAATAGGGCCAGGGTGCAACTCTAGGCCTGTCCTCAAAGCAAGATGTCGTCGTCGATAATGACAAGACCCACCAGCAAGAATTCAATGGGGACCTTCTCAAAACGGAATGAGTAAAGGACTAATATAGCTGATGTGATGATAGACAAGACACTGACAATCAGGGATGACCGACTAAAAACTGACTCAAGAGACACAGCAGAGGGGCTGAATCAGGCTAACTTCCCTTAAACAAAAGCACGACTCAGTGATGACTATGTGGAAGCATATGATGATTTTGTATAAGCTCGTCATGCAGGAGGCACGAATGAAACCTCCATATGATTGGAAGAGATAACCAATCATGGGAGAACTGACTCAATAACAAGGTTAAGGCGTACCTAAGTCAAACTAAATCCCGCCCAAATGCAGGAGACTTTGTTTTGAGTGCTTTGTTCAAGGGCAACACGACTGACTCTAGCTGCCAACAATAAGTTGAAAGATTGTCCCGTTCTTGCTCTTTTTTGGAATATATAATTTTTTTCTCTTTTTCTTTAAGCTAGAAAAAGAATAAAAGAATGCTATAATACAATGGAAGGAATGAGTTTCAGTGAAACAGATGATCTAGTTCCTGGGATTGGAACAATCCTATGCTCAATGCAGGGAGGTGAAAACTGGTCAAAGACACTCAAAAGTGTGTTCCTTCCATGGGTCAGCGTGTGTCAAGTTGCAGAAGTCAAGGGGATGCAAGTTTGATTTTGCAAATGTCATGGTTCAAAGTTGGCTTAAACATGAGTCCAAGTGAAGCCGGCTCAAGGCCAAAAGGTGCAAATGGTCAAAATGCAATGTAGTAGTACAACTCAACACAAAGGAGCCTCTAGGGTATATGACCAGAACAAAGCGAAGAAGCAAAGAGGAATGAGTCTTCATCACATAAGTCATGGTGGGACTACAGAGGACTCCCCAACCTACTCAAATCGAAGCAGCATGGGCAACAAATGTCAGTGAGGTGCTAAATACGATGCCCATAAACAGGATGGCTCTACCTTCATGTCATGATTTAAAAATCAATGAGTGAAGATGGTTTACGAACCATAACACGATGGGATCGACTCTATGGCAAGTGTATCGCCAAATGGATGCTAGTATGCATAATGCAACGAAAAAATGGCTTCCCTAACTTGTATGCCAGTGAGAAAACAATACCTGCCATGATGGGTTAGAGTCATGCAACCATCTCGAAATTGTTGAAAAAGCATCCAAAATGTCCTGAAAATCAAACCATTCTTGACATTCCAAGCTCCCATGTTAAAAGTTACATGAGACAAAACAAAATCAAGTTTTGAAAAAAATTGAAATTTTCAAAGCTTATAAAATAGTTTTTTGATTCACCATTATCACCATTTGAGTTAAGAGCACAAGGGGTGAAGGACAGAAGCAAGCTTTGACATTCACTCAATTCAACTGTTCAAATCTTCCCAAAATCACCAGGTAACCCTTAAACTCATCTTGCATTCATTTGTGATTGGTTTTAAAAATTTTAATTCAAGTTTCACCGTGAATTTATGTCAAAAAATTTGTCATGGCATGTACACAGGTTGTCTATGTGTAGCCCATGTATACGCAGGCCCTAGACGCAACTGTGTATGAAACAGACCCACGTATATGCCATGAAAACTTCAAAACAAAAAACTAACAGTCTAAACTTGTTTTTTCTTTAGGATGCAAGTCACTTGGAGGGAAAGAGAGCATGCCTTAGTGGATGATGAGGTTATGAATGATCCTAATGCCCTGGAAGCCTTAAGAGGATGTGGTTTTCTAAAGTTCTTCAAAATGCCAAACATGAAAGCAAACACATGCTTGCTCAAAATGCTTATTCACTACTAGAGCATCGAGGATGACTCATTCACGATCGATTAAATGCCACTCAAGATAGAGATTGAGGATATTTATTTCATCACTAGTCTTTCCCGGAGGGGAGAGGTAGTACATTCCATGGGCAGATCACGAGGTAGCCTCTCTATCGAGGACTATGTGCATATCCATTGCCCGAGTTATCCAGAAAAGATTGGAAGTCAAATTCCAATCAAGCATGTGGAGAGTTTATCATTGAGGATCATCCTATTCACTATAGCCAGAGTGAACGAATCAGCTTCCTTACACTAGGCCTCATGGCCTACCATGAGCTTGGCAGTAGACTATCTCACCATAGTATTTGATCGGTGTACTCCTCTTCTCTCCAACTTGAAGAGCCAGCTTACATCTATCAAAAAGGGGTAGACGAAAAAATTCGAGTATGGAACTATTTTGTGCTCTTTCTTCTTTGAGAGGGTTCTAGCACTTCATCCTAGAGTATTAGTTTTGATCAGCACCCCACGAGATCCATGGATGGGAAGGTGGGCTCACCTGATGAAATGACTAGGAGGTGGGGACGTTCCACAGACTGCTTTCGATAATGACTTCTTCTCCTAGTGGGAGTAGCAGATCATCACAGTGGATGATTACCCTTATGCCGGTTTGGACTTCTGAGGACATCCTGATCTAGATTTACCACCAGATGCGGCATGGGGCAATATAGGTAACAAATGTTTTTGATTTTATTATTTTATGATTTTTCAAATATAAAAATGAACTTCGCAAAATATTTTTGATAGGATTGACATGACTAATATGATGATCATGTTCCATATATTGGGCAAGTATGACTAGATGGTTTCCCATAGCATGGATGTCGTGGCCAAGGTGCTGAAGAGGTGGCTGCCGACACAGAGAGTCTCCTACACACTGTTCAACGGCACTTGGTGAGACTAACTCACCGAGTATCGATGGAGGCTGTAGAGGATCTCCCTATAGACATGCAGTGTCATGTCATTGGCATGCCATGAGACTGGGTTTGCACTGTTAGGCGTTTGGCCAAAGCAGTAGTCACATACTTAGCTATTCATCCTGAGCCGAGGCATTAGATGTACTAGACATGATTATGGGCATTTGAGTCCCAATTTTTGTATATTATTTTGGACACACTTATGTACACTCGATATATTTTATGGTATATGTATACAATTTCAATTTTTTGATGCTTGATTTTATTATGATGAATGAATGATGTGCTAGTCTAATGCTTGATCAGTGATAGAATCAGCTAACCAATTATGAGATCTTGGAATGTGAAAATAATTAATGTAAGTAAATGATATTTGCAACAACCTCACCCTTAAATACTGGTGATATAAACATGGATCCCTTACCGGATAAATGTTATTCAATTGTGACACTATCAGTTGTGAATCAAGATAGACTACCAATGAATCAATTCCATAAGAAATTGCTTCGGATAGTAAATTATTGGCAACACTATACTCAACCATATTATTTGAAATGGAACCAATGCATACTCCCCTTGACACCATCAACTAACCAGTTGGATAGTAGATTACCCAAGCTACGGAAGTGAGGTTTCAAGTGTTTCGACTAGCACCATTGGCGAATCCAAAATAGACCAAGTCATCCATCAACACTTGCCACAGTAGACCAAAAAGTGTTGATATCAAAAACTCTCGATGAGATATGTAAAAAAATACAAAATATACAAAGAAGCCATTGCCTAACTACTAAGAAAAGTACTTCTTAAGGTAAAGCTGATCCGGGGGCTCTGCCAACTTGCTCCTAGGGATGCTTATCGGTACAATTATTGAACCAATCAATATACTTCCTTTGGCGAATAACTATGTTGGAGCCGAAGGAACCGTACAAGCATTGCTAGTCAGACTAGAGGACCTAGATTCGAATTCATGCAAAGGAGGACGAAAACATGAACAATGATGTAAATCTTCCAAAGGTTGATCTACAGACGTCAGATCAAATATTGCTTCATCAGTTGCAAAATGTGTATCAAGGAAATCCAAAGCACAAGTGGAATCAAGGGTCCTAGTAGGGGCCACATCACCATCTAACTCCTTTCCTGAAGAAGGAGTAGGATGATCGTCTGCAGATTTATTGATAGATTCACATCTAAGCTCTATTGTAGACATACGAGATTCTATTCCACCCACCTTCCCTTCATCTGATGTGGTCACAGATGCAGGTAAGGTCTCAGGATCCAAACAATAGTGAGTTTGAAAAATTCTTTCTGTAAAAGCTCCTTGGAGGATGAAATGGTATCTATTATAGCTATAAGAGGGGGAAGATCAAAAGTACCCATCAATGAAGAGTACATCCCGACTCCTAGATTCTCAGTAGGTGGATGGGGGTTATCCACCAAGGGAACAGTAGAGTCTGAAGTTTCTCGAGGATTGACTAAAGAATAATCTGATTGATCAACCTTAACAATTTTCCCTTCATGAGGAAAGAAAATGAAACGAAACTGAGTCGAAACAATGGCATCCATTTCGTATATCCAATTCCTTCCTAAGAGGAGATTGTAATCTAGGTTAGCATCGATGACTTATACTTCGATATTAACGAGCTTTTCTCCAACACATATAGGAAAGGTCGGGATAATCCTCTATGGCCTATGAGAATGACCATCAAACGCTGTCAATAGGGTAGGTGAAGGAACAACCGAAGGCAATCCAATGGCCTTCCAAGATAGACATGACACACGTGGAAGCTCCCTCATCTATAACCGTACAAAAAATATTAGTTTTCTGGTAAGTAGAATTTATCTAGAAAGCCATATGATGAGGAAGTCTCTTTCTGACATTATGCATGTCAAAAGTGAGAGCTAAAGAATTATTTGGATCCACTGCCCCCATTGCCATCAGCAAGGAACATCTCTGAGCAGGACACGACTGGAGCACCTCTAAAGCGAACATAGCACATTGAATTTGCGCCAGATCCTCAACAATGGAGTAATTCTGGGCTTCCCTAACATTAGGATTGATAATCGCACATTTAGTGGAACCTTTCGGTATTATGGAATATTCTCGATAGAGGGTCGCTCAATATGAAGTGGGTTGGTAGTTTTGGGAATTGATTTATCCTTGGATGTTTCAGCTTCATCGTAATCACGTGACTGAGTGGCCACATGTTCGTTAGAACCCATCATGAAAACATTTGATGATTTATCTCCTTCCTGGTTGCCCCTTGTAGAGGTACCATGATTTGAATTTGCACTAGCAAGCATTTGCTGCCCTTCGGGAAAAGGGTTGGTTAACACAGCTTGAGAGTTAGAAGTCCCCTACTGCCCTAATAAGCGCTGATCGTCTTGAATTTTTGGGCAGAGATGAGTTAAGTGGTCTCCACTACATAGCTTGCATGGAAACTTGACTCTCTTTATAGGCTCATTTCCACCCCCACTAGCATTATTGCCAATATTATTTGTGTCAGTCTTCCCATCTTGACCCATTTTTTTACCTCGTCTTTTCTTTTTCCCATTGGAATTTTTATTTCCTTTGGGGTTGGAAGATTGGACGGCATTAACAGTAGAGGGTTGAGAAGACAAATGGTTAGACGATGTGACCTGATTGGTAGGATCAGTTTGCAAAGACAACTACTACAATTGGCTGAACAAGTTCACTGCATTTGTGTCTACGGATCCAATGATACCATCCACATGGGGACCTGGCTTGGACTTCGCTAGATCAACCTTAGTCCCAGGAGCATTAGGCAAGATTTTTTGTAGAATCCCAGACTGAGAGTAAGTCAATTCTAACTGGTGGGCCCTAAAAATAGCTTTCTTCTTAGAATAAACTTTGGAAAGAGAGACATCCTTAGAGATCTCAGGTTGTAAGGATTTCAAAAACCATTTGAGATGGTATTTAGGAGGAATTTCGGCTTTAATGAGCCTATTTCTTCGTCTCCATTCCTGAATATGATCAGAAATGTGAGTTGTCATATCCTGACAAAAATTGGCCAGAAGTTCAGTTCCGACATCATAACGGACGGGAAAATGGAAATGATTTAGGAAAATGTTAGCCAAATAGGTGAAAGATGTAAAGTTGCACCCTGGCAACTCTATATACCACTTGGCCGCATTGCGAGTTAAGGTGCATTGAAAAAGTCTCAAGCTAACTGAGTCATCGATGAGGGAGGTTGATGAGCACCACAAATGCAATGTGGTTACATGGTCGCCTGGGTCTTCACCGCCCTTCCAATCGAACTTTGGAATGTCTGAAGGGAGTTTGGTTGGGACCGGAGGCTAGGCCGAATTGTATTTGATTGGATTGTTTGTTAATTTCGTGAGGTATGGCAAATTCAACATTTCCAGAAAAGGAATCCTAGGAGGTCCTTGGGGATTCCACCCAGACTAGGTGGAGTTCCCAAAGTTCTGAAAAGATTGGCCTAGATTTTAGAGGGCACCAAGCTGCCCGAAGTAACCAACAGAACCAGCTGAACCAAAAGGCAAACCTTGCGATCCAGGAAGCTCCCTAACCATCGAAGCTCCCTCCTAAAGGACTATAAGGAGTTGATAACCCCTAATAAGGATTCCAAGCAGAAGCTATGGGAGGAATACTTCGAAACTAACTAACTGTGGAGTACGACCTATTCCCTTGTTGGCTGAAAAATGGATTCCTAGTTCGTATGACACTAACTGCAGGGTTAGTCCAACCTTGAAAGGGATTGCTGCCCTATCCTATAGAAGAAAAAGGCATAGATCCCATCATCGGGTTGGAATGTGGTATATGACCACTTCCAAAAGTAAAACCATGAAATTAAGCTGACCAACCCATCATAGATGTGGAGACACTAAATGGAATTGACAGAATACCCTGTGAATGGGTGCCAAATGGAAAAATCCAAAACTAGATGCATTGGCTTGGGAATTCCCACTCGTAGAAGGAATAGAGGTAGACCCAACTAAGGATGTGCTAGAAAAAGACCCAAAAAAAGATACAGAGGGGATGGAAATAGTTCCTCCCCCTTGTACTGATGTTGGAGTCTGCATGGTTGTAGCACTTGTGGTAGAAGCCATGCTTCTAGTGGTGGTCATCGAACGTAAGCACGTAACATGTCCTAGACTTGACGGTCTATGCATCGGAGTCCCAACATATTGTAATATGTCTAGATGACTAGAAGGTAGAGGAGAATCCAAAGCCGCTAACGACTTTGGGAGTTCTTCTACCTCAACATTATCTTCCGATTGAAAGAGAAATCGAGAAAGAACTGGGTTGTTCCTCTTTAGTTTTGTGGAAATACCAGGCCTATCTTGAACAGTAATGCCTCTGTGGGGAGGATCAGTCCCTGATGCATCGGCTGCTACGGGATGAAACCCACTGGCAGTATTACCTCTGCACCTTCTACGAGAAGGCTCTAAACTTGGTTGTGAAAGACCGTGAAGTCTTCAAGGCCGTCTAGGCGATTGGTCAACCATTTTGAATTTTTTATTAAGATATAATTAAAGAATCAAGAAAAAATAAAAGCTAGGCCAACTACAAGCACAGAGCACACACTAAAAAGTCCCTAAAAGATGTCAGCTAGTGAAACAACTTTCAAGTTTTTCCACTACGGGTGATGAGAACTAGACACCAAAATACAAGAAAGTGAAGTAAGGGGCCTTCCAAAGATAGTCTGGGATAATGACGGCCCAGTCCTACCAGTGAAGGTAATAGAGAAAGTTACGTTGACCTCATAACAACAGTCTGTGCTAGTGCAAGCTCCCAAGCTTTGCAAGGGTGGCCTCGAGAAGTACTGTTGAGAGTGATACAACGTCGACCACAGGTGCAATGGGATTACCCTTTGCAGCCACCTGTGTAGATCCCTAGGAGAAGAAACTAAGGTTACCAACTCTTGTCACAAGCTAGGCAGAACAGTCTTGAGGTAAAATCCGACCAGTAGGAGAGGGGGTATCTCTCTTCCTTATCTTCAAAAAGCCTTGTGCTTAACTCCCAGGTCCAGAGCTTTCCTGGTCTCCCTAACACTATTCGATTTGCACTCGCTATTTAGACTTCTATGTTTGACAATTTAAAATGGCCTTGGAGAGTTTTCTCTCCACACACCCAATCCAAGGCCCTAAAATATCCTAAAACTTGTTGGTGTGTCTAATTTGGCAATATATAAAAAGTTGTAGTATATTTTAATTAGCGCTTGTTTTTTTAAATGGGCTATTCTTAAGTAAAGGGATAAGCGGAAATGAAACTTGTGGTGTTTTTCGACGCAAAAGAAATTAATGAAAACCAAACTATATGTAAATGCACTTGTTTTGTTCTTCGATGAAAGAAATTTCGACTAGGTTCTAAGGAACTTCTAAGAAAGCAATAAATTTTTCTTTTCTTTTCTTTTACTCAAGCTTCACACTCACAAAAATTAACAAAACTATGGATGCCCTAAAAGATACACAAATTTATCCTAATGAAATGAGTATATGTTGATGCAAAACTTAAGACTACTCTAAATCAAAGAATGAAGGTAGCTTGCTTATCGATTCTAATTAGCTACTTAAAATGTTTATATTGAATATAAGTTGCTAATGTTCATTTGCGTCCAAACACTAAAAGCAATTCACAAGACAAACAAAAATGCACTTTCACTCAGAAAAAAAGAAACTAAATCAAAACAAGGTCAAAGAAAGCAAAAACCAAGTTTTCAAGAAGTTTTCTTCAAAAGCAAAAAAAAAAATTGACTTTTCAAAAGTGCTCCAAATACTATTGAAAACATTGAGATCGAAGAATAAGCAACCAAAACACTTTCCAAGTTATCAACTCAAAATGGGTGAAAACTTAGTAAAATAGGTGTTTCAAGATGCTCTCATTAATCAAAAAGCAACAAAAAGAGCTTGGTGATAATGATCAAAATTCAAGAAAGACAACTCTCAAAATTGTCACTCAACAACTTTCAAAAAGAAAGAAAAGTAAATGGCCACAAGGTGAAGTTTTTACACAAAGAAAGAAGATCACAAAGATAAAGTTTGTCGCAAAGATTGGAAACAATCTTTCTACACTGGAGGACCAGAATAGCCAAGATTCTCAGAGAGAAATCTCATGTGCTCAAACACAAATGATGATACTTGTAACAAAACAAAAGAAGACCAAAACTTTCCACAAACAGGGAGAATTCAAAACCGAAAACTTGCTGTAAAAACAAAGACTGACAACCAAACCTAACTACATAGGAAACACTGAGACTAGCAAACAAATTTACTGAATCAAGAAAGACTTGCAAAAATATTGGAAAATTAGGGTATACACGACTGTGTCAATGCACAACTACGTGTATACGCAATTCAGCCTAAGGAAACTTATGTATATGCGGGTTCATATGGGGAAAATTGCGTACATACACTTCTGTAATTTGGCAAAATTACGTATATAACAATTCACAAGAAAAAGCAAAAAAAGGGTCTGAAGAAAATGTTCAGACTTTAAATCTGACTTCCTATAGGAACAAACAACTCAGTGATAGAAAGAAAATCAAAGGCTAAGCCCTGATTGGCTTCAATTAAGCCAAAATAAGAAAAACAATATGGTTATCCCTAGTGGAGTTACCAATTCTGTTGAGGGACAATGTCCTATAGGGTCTTGGGTCAATACCCTAGCAGGCGGGGGTTATCTACAATGCAAAACAAACATTCCACACAACCATGATACTAATATAAGCAAACTACGTGAAGAGAGGTGCACCTGGGGGTCCTTTTGTTCAGGTAGATCCAGCTAGGGTCCAAACCCTCTTGGAGTTCCTTTCGATCCTTAAACCTGCAAAACAATCAATTCAAAGAAGCATAGTAGTATATGGACCAAACATCATAAAGAAATCAACTTCATAGCATATTGAAAGGTAGTTAGTTACACAAACGAAACAACTATTCATATGCAAATCATAACATTAACATCATAAGCATGAAGAAGATTAATTTTAGGAACAAGACAGGTGTTTCTTTATTGCAGATGACTAAAATACATCAAGGAATGATTTCACCTGAGTCTTCCTCTCGCTGGCTCCAAGCGAAACCGTCCTCCGGGTCTGTCCAATCTCAAGCCTTCAACAAACTCCTTCCATGACTCATACCAAAGTATCTCAACTAGTGAACTAACATCAAAGCTCAAGGAAACAAGGGTTTCCTATAATGGGGGGAAGTGCCGGAAGCACAAGGATCTTCAGACCTAATCAGGGATAATCTTAGCAGAGTGGTTTTTTTCTCTATTCTCTCCTCCTTTAGGCCTTCCCAAAGTAGTTTTTTAGTTGGGAATTCATTGGGAACAGTTGGGCCACGGGCACTAATAGGTAATCAACAGGTAAAACCCATGATCTCCGCCCGAAATTAAGGGGATTTAATTTTTTTAAGTGTTTAAAAACATATACGCGGGTTGGGTATACACAGACTCACGTTCACACATGTTTAGCTCAGAGAAATGTCATGTATAGGGAGTAAAACACTGTTTTTTAAGTATTTGGACCAAGTCTGGAAGGAGGGGTTGCCCTAGGCCATGAGTGCAGCATCACAAACATCAAGAGTGAGATTTGGAGCTATAACACTGACCCTTGCTAATGTCCTTTTTTCTTGTAGTGATCGTGTAAACTTGGGTATAATTACTCCTAAATCTTGAATTTTTCCTCCCAACCTTAAATAATGTCCCCCAGGCTATGAAACCATGATTGAGGGTGACCAAAGACCACATAGGACTTGCCCTTTTCACTGCAACACATTTATGCAATTAGGGTTAGTGGAGAGATTTATGAATTTGGAAATATAAGGATGAATTTCTAGATTATCTCACGAAATCTCAAATGGATTTTGTCACTGAGTCTACTGTCTTTGGAACATAGTGATTTAAGTTTGATTATATGTTTTTCCCTTATGCAAAGCAGATTAGGATTGCTTGCTTTGATTTATGCTTCTTAATCTAGGGTTTCAATTTCAAGCTTTGTTATTCCATTGCATGGAATAGGCTTCCTTCATATCCAACATTTACATTATACAAATAGGATAATGCTTACATTTATGCAAATAGTGTACTCATTACATTCCTACAAATAGGGTTAGCATTTATTTTTTAGAAAGTAGCATTTCTATTCTTTTGCAAATAGAGTAATATTTCCATTCTGATAATTAGAATAGAACTTTCCTTTCATGCAATTTCTTTCATTTCCACTCTAGAATCAGTTAATAAAGTGTTATTTTTGTGCCTTTTTCAATTCCATTGCTTGCAAGTGACATGGGTAGAGCTTAGCCTACTTTTCATATAACATTAACACCTCTTACATTTGTACGAACCACTGGTTTATAATTAAAACTGGTAGCCTTGGGAGTTGCAACACTCTTGTTGCAATAATGACCCTCATCACTTTTTGGCATGTTATTGGGGAGGTGTCCAAGTAGGTGTTGTTTCTACTATGAAGTTGCCTTTCCTTTTCATCCTTATATTGCTTTGCATCATCATCATTTGATTTGAAAAAAAAAAAGGAAAAACGAGAAAAGAAAAAAAATCACAAACTCTTTCATGCCTTGTAGCAATTAGGATAATCAAGGGAAATTCCTCCCAAAACCCCCACCCTTTCTAGCAATGAACTATCACTCATATTTGGTGACTGTGAACATCCTGCTCTAATTGTATAAGAATTGGAGAACGCCTTATGTGAGGAGTGAGAAATATTTGAAGAACCCATAGGGGAGGAAGAACCTATATCACCTACCTAAAATATGGATGAAAACAGGTAGATCGGGATCTTTCCTATCCAAGAAACCATTGGGGAGACAAGGACGAAGAATATAAGCCCCACTTCTCTCCCATACTTCCATGGCCTAGCCTTTGAGGACGTTGATACATTCATGTTTGAGATTGTTGTGGTTTGTATAACCTATGATTATACTTCTGATGAACAAAAGTTGAAGTTGTTTCCTTCTGCCCTCAAGGATGAACCCTTGCACTCACTCATGAGATTTCCTAGAGGAAGTATGATTACCTGGGAACAAATCTAGTAGGGAAAATTTTAGGGGCGAAATTTTAGGTATGGGAAGGTACTTCCAGATGCTCACCCACCTTCTCCACTTGAAGATCATGAAGAAGAGAAGGAAGACAATTCCCCTCAAGCCAATATCCCTCCCTATCTTGAAAGGTGTGTCCATCATAAACAACACAACACACGAGAGGTTGAAATTCTTGGAGAATTGAAGATTTTTTGTTTTAAGATACCCCTCCTCTAGGCCATCAAAGATGTCCCCATTTACAACAAGCTTATGAGGGAAGAGTGTTTAAGAGGCCCGTAAGAAGGAAAATAGATGTCGCCACTATTAATCTTGCTGGGTAGCTGTCTAATCTAAAGCTTGGGAGGGTTATCTCCCCAAAGTACTTGGATCCTCGTAACCTAGTAGTTGATGTGCACATTAAGAGTATTGTAGTCCCCAACACCTTGATTGACCTTGGAGCTACAATCACTGTCATGACCAAGGAAACCATGCTAAAACTCAACCTCCGAGAAACCTTAAGAAATACCACTATATTGTTGCAGCTTGCACATAAATGCACAATAATCCCGAGATTTAGGTTATATTTATGTGTTATGTTATAACATCTTCAATATAAACTCCACGGTAGAAAATTGTTTTTATTAAAGTTGAAATGACATATTTATATAAATGAATAAAGTCCATAATAGAAAATTGTTTTGATTGATGTTGAAATCACATATTTAAACAAATGAAAAAGAGAGAGGAGATAATTATGTAGACAGGAACAATTATGTTGTGTGAATAACTTAACTTATTAACGAAAAAAACGAGGAAAACTACTCAATAATATAACTAATAAAGTACAAAAGGATTAATCAACAAGTTAATCGATGTATTTTGACTATTATATTATGCAAACATTCGTCGTGATCGTGAATAGTAAGCCATCATTTTAGTAAGCCTTGACTGTCGTATGCGCTAAGCTTTTCAGAGAGTGTAACCATTTTCGCTTGAAAAAAAAAAAAGAAACACCATTATATGAATAAATTTCAAACATACTTCTTCTCTAGCTAAAATAGAAAATCTGGACCATAATTATAGGTTTAATGGAATGAACGGTGCGCCACATAATGCGAACGATGCGATTTACATAATCAGAAGAAATTATACACTTCATTGCATGTCTCAACTTGGAGACAGCACACACCTGGCCGCAGCCACAAATTGGAACGATAAATCGCATCATAATTTTAAAAAACATGTTACGTGGGGAAATTTATAGATATTCCTGCAGAGGAAAGCGTATCATGAAGCAAACATGGAACTAGGATGAAATATACAGCAGCCAGAGAGAGGGAGGAACGGAAGGCTAGTAATGGAGAACAGTGACATTGTATTCAACGACTGCATTGCCAGTGTTATCGAAAGAATGAGTGCGGGCGAGTGCGTAGCCGCGCGCCAGCCGAAACAACCCGCTTCCTCCGACGATGGGCATTTCTCTCACATCATCGAAAACAGCATTCTTACCGACCATGGCTAGGGTGCTGCCGTTGAACTCGTCGCTCTCAAACACAAACGTGGTTGCCATGAGGAAATGGAGTTTCTCCTCACAAGAGGAGACGTAGATACCCTCTGCTCTGCCCACCATCTTGGATGTCGCCTCCGGCCCTTCCGTTAGCCAATCGTCCATAACTCTCACCAACCCGAACTGAGTAAAGGAAGAATCGGTGGTGGGAGCCGAGGCGACCTGCACGGCCGTGACATTTTTGCCAGACACTATATCGTGGAAATAGAAACGCAGCTGGCTTATCTTCTCCTGCCCTATTGTCCCATCTGCTTCCGCCTTCGCTACTTGCAGGCAGACCAACAACAGAAGTAGAGCGGCCCCTGTAATAATTGCTGCCAAATAATCCTTATTCGCCATCTCCAAAGAACACCCCGATACAGATAACGAAAGGAGATATGTTTGGCGATGAAATACTAGCTCCACCTTTATAGCGCGATTTTTGTGGGGCACCAGCTACTTTATCCCACACTTGTGAGCAATATAAACCCTGTGGGTACCAGAATCTCTTAGTGGAAGGCTGCCTTTTCCTTTACGGAATCTCCAATGGCCCTACGCTGAAGACATCACCCACTACCATTTTGCTTAAATATGTGATTCTTATTTCAACGACATAGAAATTTCAGTGGCAAAGCTGCCAAACATCATTGTTGAATAGTCATTTTAGGCATTGAATAATCATCATCAGGCTAAACCAGCATAGCCAAAGAAATTTCAGTGGCAAAGCTGCCAAACATCATTGTTGAATAGTCATGCTATGCATTGAATAATCAGTCTAAACCAGCATAGCGATAGAAATTTCAGTGGCAAATCTGCCCAACATCATTGCTGAATATTCATGTTAAGCATTGAATAATCATCTTCCGTCTAAACCAGCATAAATCCATCAGCTAGTATAGATTTATCTTTTTTTAAGTATAGATTTATCCTGTTGGATTAAAATGTGCAAATTTTATTTGTTATTTTTAATTGTTTAAATTGTATTTGTAAATGTTAAATAGAGTATATATATATTATGAAATAAATCTAAGTATAAAAATTTATTTTCTTATAACTTTAAGCATCTTACTCACATATTTTTTACTTTTACTTACTTCACAGCATATTATTTTTTATTATTTTTAATTGTTTAAATTGTATTTGTCAATGTTATATAGAATATATATGACCAAATAAAAAATTTAACTCTAAAAACTTAATTTTTTTATAAACTTAAATATCTTACTCACACATTTTTTTTACTTTTAATTACTTTACAATATATTATTTTTTTATAAAAGACATTATTTTTATATTTAAAATATCATTTTCATTTTTATTTTTATTTTAAATGGAAATAGACCAATAAAACACATTCATTATTCTGGACTGTAAAATAAGCCTTTAGGCTCAATAATAGCCCGTTTAGAATCACAACTTTAAATAACAAATAAGAAAAACAAATTTGAATTATGAACTTTCACAATAAAAAAAATTCAAAATTTTTAATGACCTAAACAAATTTCAAAAATTTCACAAGTTTAAATTGAATATAAAAAAATTCTGAATTATTTTTTAGCTGTTTTAGTACATTCTAAAATATATTATATATTCTAAAAATAAAAAATAAAATTTTTTCTCTACCCAAAATTTATTGGAATAACGTTAAACTCTCCTTCATCCACAATCAAAATACCTTAAGGATTTTTCATATAACTAAATAAATAATTATATATTAAATGGTCTTCTGTTGCGTAGGGTAACTATCCTACATTCTCCACTGAGATGCTGTCTGTCTTTTTGACATATCTCATTATCGTGTACAGGAACGTCTGTGCACCGTCCACTTAATCGTTCTCCTTTGTTTGGACATATTTCAGTGTCGTTAGTGCGCATCACTGACCCACCTTCACCTACCCACTTTCGTATTATATTTTTGTTCTAGTGGGATTTCTACCAGTCTCTTTGATTCGCATGTAAAGATATTACGACAGCTTCGGTTGCTTGGAAATTCCACCCAACAAAGTGCCTTTCCTAAATAAACTACATAATTAGATAGGATTCGTGAACACAACTAAAAGTTCCGGGACTAAAATAAAGAAATACACCTTGGTAGCATGGATGATAGTAAACTAAGACATTGAGGCTAATCCAATCACTTACAACTCGTCAAGGCAACCGCAAAGATTTCATTATATTCTATGATAGATGTCACTTATTTGCTCCACATTTCTGTTTTCTAAATGGTTTTCGAAGGTGATGATAACATTCTATATTAAAAGGTTTTTATGACTATTTTTTTGTTTTGTTTTATTACTATGCGTATATGTTTTTATTAATAAAATAAGCATGCTTATGAGAGACATTGAAAAATCATAAAACTGTTGGAATTTTGAAGTGAATTCCATAACACAAAACATCCCAGAACAACTCTCTGATATGATGAAATTTTTCTGCTAAATTCCTAAACAAACATACAACACAAAACTGCTCTGTTTCTGCACAAAAAACTGATAATTTCGTTTTCTGGACTGGTGTTGCAGCAACAGGAAAAACACTCTGTTTTTAATAACACAGGAAAACAGAAAAAATTGCTTTCTGGAATCGGTATTGTGGCAACACAGTTTGGTGTTGCAGCAACGCTGCTCGTGGTGTTGCAGCAACGCGAGTTTTGACGTCAAGCCACTCGGTGTAACAACAACACGATTTTGACGCAAGTCACTTTATGGGCGTCAAAATTAGTTATAAATTTACAGTGAGACAGTTGACGCTTTGTGTAACAGCAACTAAAAGGCGTCAAATCACTAATAAATTTACTGAGTAAAAACAAAGTGTTTTTGACACTTGGTGTAACAGCAACTGAAAATCAGCAAAACAGTAAACTGATAAACTGTAAACTTGTATTCATGAACAATAAGCAAGCTGATACAAAAACTTAGCTGTTACAAGAGGAACGCTTCAGTTCCAGAAATCGATTTTCTCTAACTCAGAAAATCGTAGTTTCAGCACTGCTGTGCATTTACAGAAGAGACACACACTTGTTCTTCTAACCTTCACTCAAAAACAGAACTGTTGTTCAGAAATTACATAAAACAGAACTGATGTTCTTCTCTGCTTACGCTGCCTCTCTTGCGCTTCTTTGCTTGAAAACAGAACTGTCGTGCATTACATTTATAGGAAAATAAATATCTATGTTAAACTATAAACAAAGAAAAATATCTGCTGATCTTTATCTCTGTATTTATTACAAAGGGCGGTGATGACTTTTCAGCAAAAATAAGACGGCTGTCTGCAAGGAATTTAATTCTGAATTTAAAGTTCAAAATATCAGTGGACTTTTGCGGCACCGAACAATCTGAAATTAATTGCTGAAGATCAGATTTCGGTTCTGTATTAATTGTCTGCAGTTGGAATTAAATTCCAACACTCCCCCTTAATTTCAATTGCTGCATACCCAGGCATTTTCTGAAATGATCAAAACCTTTCTTTGACAATGGTTTTGTCAAGATGTCAGCCAGCTGATCCTCTGTTCTGCAGTGCTGCAAAACAACTTCACCATTGTTAACCAATTCACGTATGAAGTAAAATTTGGTATCTATGTGCTTTGTTCTTTTATGAAAAACAAATTTTTTAGACAAAGCTATTGCTGAGCTATTGTCACAGTAAATGGTTGTGCCATTTTCCTGTTCATGACACAAATCTCTAAGAACTCTTCTCAGCCACACTGCTTGGCATGCTGTTGCTGTTGCTGCCACATACTCTGCCTCTGCTGTTGACAAAGCCACAACTGGTTGCTTCTTGGAAGCCCATGAGATGGCTCCCGATCCCATATGAAACACATATTCTGATGTGCTTTTCCTATCATCAATACTTCCAGCCCAATCACTGTCCGTGTAACCTGTCAACATGAAACTTTCAGAAGAGGAGTATAAAATACCAAACCCCTTTGTTCCATTCACATACCTTAGAATCCTCTTGGCTGCCTGCCAATGAGTTTCTTTCGGTCCTTCCATAAATCTGGA
>APFE030039418.1:113337-213148 GCA_000404065.3 Pinus taeda | reverse complement strand
ACCAAGGAAGGATTATTTTCTGTTGTCCCTTCCTCTTCTTCTTCATGAGACACAATTGTCTTCACATTCACTGTTTTTTCTAAGCTTCCATCCCAAGCTTCATTTTCAATGAACTGCACATCTCTGCTTACTATCAATTTCATAGTGGATGGATTATAGAGTTTGTATGCTTTTGGCTCATCACAATAGCCAATAAATACACACTTCTCCCCCTTACTATCAAGCTTTTTCCTTAGTTGATCCGGTACATGTGCATAAGCTACACAACCGAATACTCTCATGTGAGTGACAATTTTCTTTTGACCACTCCATGCTTCTTCTGGTATTTTGTTCATGACAGCTTTAGTTGGGCATCTATTCAAGATATAAACTGTGCAAGTGACAGCTTCTGCCCAATACTCATGAGGCAAGTGCTTTGCCTTCAGCATACTTCTAACCATGTCAAGAATGGTCCTATTCTTTCTTTCAGCAACACCGTTTTGCTGAGGTGTGTACCTTGCTGTGAATTGCTTTTGTATGCCATTCTCTCTGCAAAACCGCAGAAAGTCTTGGGAGATGTATTCTCCTCCTCTGTCTGTTCTGAGCACTTTGATGTAATGCCCACACTGTTTCTCAACAAGAGTTTTGAAGTGGCGGAATTTCTCAAACACTTCACTCTTTTGTTTCAGCATGTAGACTCATGTCTTTCTGGTGTAATCATCAATGAAAGTTAAAACATATCTGTTTTCGCCAAGTGATGGTACTTGCATCGGTCCACACACATCAGAGTGGACAATTTCCAATGGTGCTTTTGCCCTTATAATCTTTCCTGCTGGAAAGCTTTCTTTGTGTTGCTTGCCCAAGATGCAGCCTTCACAAAGGCTGTCCGGCTTTTCAATCAACGGCAATCCTCTTACCATTCCCTTTCTGTGCAACAAATTCAGGCCTCCGAAATTGAGATGTCCAAATCTCAAGTGCCACAACCAATTCTCATCTTTCACTTGCTCCTGAAAGACTTCTTGTGTTACAGTTGCAATAGTTCTTCCTTCCTTCAAATCTGCCCTGAGTTTGAGAGGAAACATTCTATTGCTGGTCATCTGCACCTGTGCAATGATCTTCTTGCTTGGAGGTATATCTATGATTGTACACATATCATCTTTGAAGAACACGTTGTAACCTTTGTCAATGAGCTGCCCAATGCTCAAAAGATTACATTTCAGCCCAGGTACATAGTATACCTCTGGCACAAACATCTGTTCTCCATTTCTTGCTCGGATACTGACGCTGCCTTTACCTTTGACAGCTATCTTAGTATCAGTTCCTGTTGTTACCTCAGATTTCACATCTTCATCCAGATTGGCAAACATTGCAATATTTCCAGTCATGTGATTACTACAACCTGAGTCTAAGAACCAAACATCTTCTTGTTTGTCTTGAGCAATGTTACATGTTAACAACACATTCTTTGAATTCTTATTTTCTTCATTTGCAAAATTAACATTCTGCCTACTATTCATGTCATTTTGTTTTTTCCTACATTCATTGGCATAGTGCCCATATTTCTTACAATAATGACATTGGACTTGGGATTTGTCATACCTTTGTCCATGAGCTTGCTGTTTGCTTGAACCTTCATCTTGGTTCTGATTGCAGCTCCTTCCGCTTGTGCTTGCAGGATAAAATCTGCCTCTGTTTTGGCTTCTTCCACGACCTCTGTTATTTGCTCTGCCTCGGCCTTTTCTTTGGCTGAAAGACATCTGAGTCTTGAATGCTTGCTCAAAAGAGGAATCTGTTCCTCTACTCAGTCTGTGTTCATGAGACATAAGAGAAACACTCAGTTCATCTACCGTGAACTGTGAGAGATCTTTTGTTTCTTCTATTGCTACCACAACAGCTTCAAATCTTGAGGGTAAACTTCTCAAGATCTTCTCTACGATCCTTCTTTCTTCAAGGATTTCACCATGAGATCTAATCTAGGTTATCAACCCAATAACTTGAGTGAAGAATGAATCTATTGTATCAGATTCCTTCATGCTGAGTGTTTCAAAGTCTCTCCTCAATATCTGCAACTTTGCAGTCTTCACCTTCTCCATGCTTTGATAGGCAGTTTTGAGAATATCCCATGCCTCTTTGGATTTTGTTGCTGCTGCAATCCGTGGAAAGATACTTTCATGTACTGATTGGAAGAGAAAAAAGAGGGCTTTGGCATCCTTCTTTTTGTCGCTCTTCAACTGGTCTCTTTCTGCTACCAAAGCAGCCAGTGCTGTTGCATCTGCAGGTTCAGCATAGCCAGTTTCTACCAGCTCCCATAGTCCTTGAGAAGCAAACAATGCTTTCATTTTTATGGACCAATCATTGTGATTTTTCCCATTGAACTGTGGCAGTTGGGAATTTGTCAAACCTGTTCCAGCATCTGCCATCTTAAAAGAAAAAAGATGTTGACTGTAAAATTTAAAGACAAGCAAAAACTTTCTCTGCTGGAAAAAATCTGCTTTCTGAACTTCTTACAGCTCCTACAGTGAAAAACAAACTCTGTTTTTGACTCACTGAGTGCCTAGACTAGCTTTGATACTATGTTGGAATTTTGAGGTGAATTCCATAACACAAAACATCCCAGAACAACTCTCTGATATGATGGAATTTTTTTGCTAAATTCCTAAACAAACAGACAACACAAAACTGCTCTATTTCTGCACAAAAAAATTGATAATTTCGTTTTCTGGACTTGGTGTTGCAGCAACAGGATTCTGGTGTTGCAGCAACAGGAAAAACCCTTTGTTTTTAATAACACAGAAAAACAGAAAAAATTTCTTTCTGGAATCGGTGTTGCGGCAGCATAGTTTGGTGTTGCAGCAACGCTGCTCGTGGTGTTGCAGCAACGTGAGTTTTGACGTCAAGCCACTCAGTCTAATAGTAACACGATTTTGACGCAACTCACTTTATGGGCGTCAAAATTAGTTATAAATTTACAGTGAGACAGTTGACGCTTTTTGTAACAGCAACTAAAAGGCATCAAATCACTAATAAATTTACTGAGTAAAAACAAAGTGTTTTTGACACTTGGTGTAACAGCAACTGAAAATCAGCAAAACAGTAAACTGATAAACTGTAAACTTGTATTCATGAACAATAAGCAAGCTGATACAAAAACTTAGCTGTTACAAGAGGAACGCTTCAGTTCCAAAAATCGATTTTCTCTAACTCAGAAAATCGTAGGTTTAGCACTGTTGTGCATTTACAGAAGAGACACACACTTGTTCTTCTAACCTTCACTCAAAAACAGAACTGTTGTTCAGAAATTACAGAAAACAGAACTGTTGTTCTTTTCTGGTTGTGCTGCCTCTCTTGCGCTTCCTTGCTTGAAAATAGAACTGCCGTGCATTACATTTATAGGAAAATAAATATCTATGTTAAACTATAAACAAAGCAAAATATCTGCTGATCTTTATCTCTATATTTATTACAAAAGGCAGTGATGACTTTTCAGCAAAAATAAGACGGCTGTCTGCAGGGGATTTAATTCTGAATTTAAAGTTCAAAATATCAATGGACTTTTGCGGCACCGAACAATCTGAAATTAATTGCTGAAGATCAGATTTCGGTTCTGTATTAATTGTCTGCAGTTGGAATTAAATTCCAACAAAAACATTCATTAATATGGAGGGTGAGGGGGGAATTTTGCGATACGGGAAAACGAGTTACGTATCTCTAGTAAGCAGAATAATATACTCCAGATTCCAATCCTTTGGAGTAATATGACCTTATTAGATTTGTCATGGCATGTTTATATGAAAATTTTAAAAATATATGAAATTTTTAGCTATATATATCTGTATATATAATATACTATATAATCAACGTTTATATGAAACTTTTTAAAATTTCTTATTGATTATATTATTAATTTAAGTTAATTTTTAAATATATGATTCTAATTATTTTTAGGTCAAATTAAATATACATTGTCAATAAAATAATATCAAAACAAGAAAAGCTTCATCTTTACAAAATTTGTTGACCAATGGATATAAGCAAAAACAACACAGAAATTAACCAAAACAAAAAAACAAAAAACTAACAAACCCGAGATCAACGAACCATATAGACCAGAATTGCGAGCTTCAGCGCACCCTCATCGTCATCCATCCAATTAGTTGCCAACCTCATGCCACCCTCATCGTTATCCATCCAAGTTGCCAGCCTGATCATCCATCCTATCCTCTCATTAACGCCGCAATGATTCATGCACATGGGTATGTATGTGTACCGTTCTTTTTTCGAAATTGTCCATCTGCTCTCATTAAGCAGCTTTTGCCCTCTTTTCAGGGAGATCAGTGGATTTACAACATGTTACTCTATGTGCTCATTAATTTGCTTTTGGTCTTTTTAGGCCATTTATAATATGTCATTGATGGTAGGTCATTCAAGAAAACTATAATAATTAATTTAATTATTTAGTTGACTTGGTTATTAATAATATGAACTAATTTATTAACAAATTAATTAATGATACTATAATAAATCATCTTTTTATTAATTAGTTAAGAAAATAATACATTAATTAATTTAATTTGGTAATAATTTATTTAATTACCAAAATTAATTAATTAATTAATAATATTAGTTAAGTTATTAATTACCCCTAATATATTTTCAATTCTAAGAAAATGTATTTTTTATATATTAGTATTCAATTCATTGAAATTAATTAATTAATAATTTTTAAAAAATATTATAATTAATATATATCATTAGTTTTTAATAAATTATTATTAATTAGTGAATTTGTTTTTAATTATTTTTATTTATACTTCTTCTCTTATTTTTTGTCTCATCAAGATTTCTCCTGATGATGGGTCTTGGTCTAGACTTGAAACGCCTAGCAAAAATGAGTACTATGGGTAAATCTCCTGAAACATATTCCTGAAATGATTACCTTACTTCTATCATTGTGCCTATCTCATGCCAATTGCTTGGCAACCATTGTCACTTGGTGGATTTGAGCCTCCAAGAATCAAAGGGCAGAAGCAAATCGATACATCCATGAGACATTACCTATGGCTTCTCCACCACCTCACATTCATCACACAACTCTACCAGGTGCATGACTCCTTGACCCCTTGGGCCTACCATCTCTTGGATCGCCCTCTCTAACACAGCGTATGCCTGTTATAACTGGTTCCCTTTGGCTCCCACTTTCCCTATCTAACCAACTATGGGCTAACCACACAAGGGATGAGACCTCTTAAGGATACGACATTGGACCACTCGAACCTTCAGAGGTCACCCCCTACGACCATTGAACCACCCAAACCTCACTTCCACAATACACCACTCCACCAATATTTGCTATCTTGGAGAGTGATTTTCCCCTATGCATAGAGTCGTCGGCTCCAACACATCCCAACTAAAACCTCCTCCCATGAGCCAAGCCTATCCTTCCTCACTCAACTTCCAATTCCATTGTCGAGCCAAACACCACCCAGATAATCCCCACAAGAAAAAGGTTATCCTTCCACCATTCACCCTATCTTATGCCTATCTACTGATAACAATATGAACGACTTCTTAAAATTGGCCTCCCTAGCCTTACCACCAACCTTCTTGCGCTTCCCACACTGTCCTTTAGGGCCATAGCGTACCAAAAACCACAAAATAAAACCAAATCAATAAAAACTAAAGTATACCGAACCACATTGACAATGCCAATTAGTGACAAAAGGTCACCACAACCACTAACAAGACCCAGAGGACACCTTCCTTGGCACAACCTCTACTGCAAATATTAAACGAAACTGAACAAACCTCAAAATAGAACCCACTGAAAGTAAATAGAATCAAAATACCTGAGGGAATGGGGTGTTTGCAACCCCAACACCTAGGTTGTAGAAGAATTGGCTATATGCACCACCTGTCACCATCTTAGCTTGATGCTTACACTAGTCACAAAGTTACACCATGAATGAGGGTCTAATATGGGCAATTGCATTATCAAACAAGCTATCACCTCGCTCAACCTCCATCCTACATTGTTAGCATTGTGTAATGATGGGCCTGAGAATAGGAATGGGACAATTGTGTAGTCTACCTAGTCACTTGTACGTACCTCTTCCCCTATAGTCCAATCCTTAATCTCGTCATATATGCAAATGAACTCCATCACCACCACCAAGCCTGTTATACATTCGGCTCATCTCTAGAATGTTCTTTCCCACAATTCCAAGCTTAACACCCTTTGGCGTCCTAACTGATGCATGGGTTGAATGTTAATGCCTACGCCTTGGGCTTCCTCTTCATTACTTGCATTTTCCACCCCCATTGGGGGAGATTTTTCATTCATGATGAGAGATTCCATCCTGCTAGAATCTTGTAGATTCATAGTTGATGGTCATCTGCTACTAATTTTTGGATTTGATTCATGAATCCCCCAATTGGCTATTCAATCTGCTACCTTCTTTCTAATCTTCTGATATGCATAGTTATGCCATAAGCGAATTTGGAAAGCAACTCCAGAATCCTATTCAATTAAGACTATAGTCTCCAACTGCTTATAACTTAAGAGATAGGGGTGTCATTGATCAATCTCGTAATTCCTTGCACCACCAATGTTGAGTCCCCTATTATTTGAATGCTCGTCACTTCTAGCCACTACGATAGTAAGAAGCCCCTCTCCAAGGCAGTGAACTTCACTGCATTATTGGTTGTGGAACCACAATAACTAGCATAGGTTTCCATCGGATTACCTTTATCATCTCTAAGTTCTCTCCCAAACATGTTATCAACTTAATTTCGTCCTTAGAGCCAGTGTTCATGAGCCTTCATATTGATGACCTTTTTGCTCATGCTTGGCCCTTGTTTTTAGCTATTTTTATGCATCTTTGCTAGGATAGAGTGTTGATCAGAGTGAAGAAACATGTCCTTGTTGGGAAACCTTGTTATCCTCATGAAATCCTGATTGATTTCTTTGTTTGTCATAGTGACAATGGTTGAGCTACTAGAGTATTTCTTTTTTATCATGGATTAAAGTTATCTTGGGTGAATTGTTAGAGAAGCTTCCTAATATCTCTTCATCCCAAGTGTCTAGGTTCATCTTCTTAGAGAAGACTCTATGCCTATTTATCTCAATGATTCTAAAGGGTTAGGATAGTGAGTCTTAAGAGAGTAGTGGTGAAAGTTTGAATCTTGAGAGAGGCATATTCTTTTATACCTGAGATCTTGTGCTTATGTGACTAAGATTCCTACACCTAGAGGAGGAGGTCATGTCGCTAGTTTGAGAGGATTTCTCATTTGCCGGAAGGTATACATTTGATGTACTTTCATTTTGAACTAATAGATACATATTCATTTTCTATATCCATGTTTTGAATATGTTTTGTGCTTGCATATGCATGTTTTAAGTTGACAAGCCCTCTATAGAAAGGCCATTGTTTGCTTGTTTGGTGGTGGTGTGCATAGGGTATTGTTTTATTGAAGGTGGAACAAGAAATTCAAGTGTAAGTGGGCTTCCTCTGCATCAAACCCAAGAGATTCCACCAACTTATGAGGATACTAGGTTTGATATTTTAATCTTCATCTTATCATGTACAAGTTCTAAATGTATTTTTTTGTGTGAGAAAGGATTGGGGTTTGACTCTTTGATTTTTCTCATGTCACATAGTCACATATGGGTAAATTATCCTCTCATATACTGGGTTAAAAGTATGTTGTCTTCTTATGCTATTTTTCTTTGTAGCAGATCTAGCGACTCTGCTAGGGAGCCAACCCTTGATCTTGTGGATATCTTTTCTTTGTCACTATTTTTGTTTTCTAGTGCTTGATTTTCCTTCTCTCAGTGTTTGCAGCCTTTTTTGGGTCATTTTTTTCTAGTATATCTTATATTTTGGTTGATATCACTCAATTCTATCTTTTAGATTTGTTTTTCCCATCATCACTCACTTGTAGGGACTTACAAGGTGATGATTGTGCTCATTGGTCAGTTCTAGTGTTTTTTAGAGTGAAGATTTCACTTGGTACATGACCCTATCAAAGAAAAAAATAACATAGGATTAGGCTTTTTTAGAGCTTCTATTCAAGATCCTGATATGATTTTTCAGATCTGATCTTTCCTTGTTTTCTAAATTGCAGATCTACTGTCAAATTATTTTAGATATGATTCTTAGTTTTGGATTTTCCCTCTTTTGAGTGGTAGGGTTCTTGATTAAGCCTATTTTGTTTGGATTTGAACGTTGGTCACATCAATCAATTTTAAACCATCTATATTTTTATATCAGTTTCATTAATAATTATTGATCTTATTAGTTCTAATATTGTTCGTTATTTGTGAATTTGATCCATTAATTTTCGAGGTTTTAATGGTTTCTTTGAGGTCTTTCTTGTGTTTTTTTTTGGGTTATTTTCCACAAGAATTAGATCTCTTTTTCACATTTTTCGCCACTACTTTGTCTAGAATACTAGTCTAGTTCTAGACCTCCATTTGGTTGGTTCATTTTGTTTTTTCATGTTTTTTACTCTTTGTTTAGTTTCTCATCCAATTCAAAATTAGTTTTCTTTCTTTTGCTTGTATTTAGTGGAATTTGTCTTCATTTGGTTGTGGTTGTGCAAATCATCACTAGAAATATTTGTTTGAGTGATTTTGACTTGTTTCTATCATTAAATTTTAGATTTTTTGATTACTCTCATTCCATGCTAGTTGATACTTGAATTAGGCTTAAAGGTTTTGACTTTTGTAGATCATTGTCTCTTCATACATTGAGCCACAACCCTACTCGATTTGTGTTGTCTTATTGCTCTTCATCTCCATGAGAGTGTTTGTAAAAGTTGTCTTCACTTGAGAAAGGAAAATACTCTTTTCCCTCTTGTAGTTAGTTTTCGTTGAATTGGAAAGTGAATTGTACATTGACATATTATTTCATGAGGCAGTTACTAATAAGAATCCATTGCACCATTTTTGTTTCATGCCACTAGCGAACGGAGTAAATAACAAACACTAAAATAAACAATTTAATAAAATTCAGTAGACTCGTTTTTTACTTTTCTAATAGAACACCAACATTAGCTTAGGCTAGGGCTTTGGCTAGGTGTGTGAGTAAACTACTAGAGGACTATAAAATAAACTTAGTAGATTGTGGTAAGGAGTGTAAAAAATCGTCATAATCCCATGGTAAAAATCGAAATGTGTCAGAAACTTTTTTGAGAGGGGGTTAGGCTTAGGTCATGTTGCGAGTGATTGACCTTAGGCTACCGAACTCGTGGCAGGGAATCCCATGCCAATGGCTAACTACTTAGAAGTCTAAGATTCATGTGGCCCTATGGGACAGAGGTACCTTAGTAGCCACTCCTAGGAAAAACACCCTATAGGTGGTGGTTGTGGGTAGAAACCATTCCTCTACCTTACCTTCCCCTCAACCTCTCTACTTGCGGAGTTGAGATCTTCAAAGTAAGAAGTTGTTTGAAAGTGCATCTAAAAATTAATACTAGGGTTAGTTTATGTGTGACTACCTTTTAGTGATTTTCTTGTGTGTGATGTTTATTTTAAGTCTTAGTTTTTCCATAGGGATGTCTTACTAACTTTATTTGTTAATAGATTTATATTCGTTGTGTCTTAATAAAGAAACCAAATTTCTCATAGACTCTGAAGAATTTCTATTGAGAAGAAGGGTCCACCAACACATAGAAATAGGTTAATTTCTACATTGGAATACTTATACCATACTGAGGTTGGGAGGGATAACCTTAGCCTTAGGGAGGAAAGTTATATTATTGTTGAGGTAGTTGAGAAAATTCCCTTACC
This sequence comes from Pinus taeda, assembly GCA_000404065.3. Lineage (NCBI taxonomy): Eukaryota > Viridiplantae > Streptophyta > Pinopsida > Pinales > Pinaceae > Pinus > Pinus taeda. Next base: position 203,379 of record APFE030039418.1, on the reverse strand, counting down.
ACATTTTAATCCACCTTTAACTAATCCTCTTGACCTAGTTATACTTCAGTTGGGACCTGACGACATTGATCCTTATTACATATGACATGGCTAGTTAAAACATTTATTATTCTGCAGAGGGGCCAAAACCCATTTAACCTTCTGAAGAAATAGTCTCTATTTCCATGTCATAATTACCACCACTTAGTGTGTTGGTCTCTATACCTCCTTCTACACCTACTACTTCTACTTAAGGCACTCCTCTAATCACCTTTGTGACCTCATCAAGTTTTCCATCATTGTATGTAACATTTCCTTTTCCTAACTTTGTGTTTGGAGTAGGGACAAGCTCTAGTCAACCTATAAGAGCTAGGATATTTACTCGTAATCCATCTCAACCTATGGTTCCTAACTTGGGTACAATCATCTTTACCTAAGAAACATGATGGGAGGACCATCCATTGCCTTTAGTTAGCCTCAGAGAAACTTTTTTTATGGAAGTACACTCATCCTTGGTCAACTTCCATGTTTGGAGGCACACCTTTCTCTAGAACTTCCTTCTCATATGGAGGGACCAGTGTACTTGGGCATACCATCCTACTATCACTTTTATCCCTATGAGTTCTAATTCTTATACTAATGCTTTTGTACAAAGAGAACCATTCCTTAGTGCCAGGTATAACCCTATGGGTAGTTAATCCTATCATGGTCATTTATTCTCTGGGGGAACATTTCCTAGGGGATATAATCCTTACACCTTGTCTACTATCCTAGGATATCAAAATCTTGGAATGAATTATTACCTTCGTCCTAATACTATTGCCTTTCATTATGGGATTGGAGGACCTTATGGTCCATCTGTGGGTTACTATTGTTATACAAACAATTCACAAAATAGAAGAAAATATAGATCAACAACTTAAAAATTATCCTCTTTGAGGGGGATACCTCATCTAGATTACATAAATGAACAATTCTTAGATGATACAAATGATAATACCTCCTTGGTATATATAGGAGTCGAACGGGTCATAATATAATTAGAGCATACATAACAATAATAATGTAAGGGCGCAACAATAACACTAGTGGGCTTCTATGGGGCACAACAATAAGAATATGGGGCTACATTAATAATAACAATAAGGGGGATACACTAGTAGTGTAGGGTCCTAACATGCCCTTCGCCTTCAAAAAATTCTTATCCTCAGTGCTTGAGTATTTATGGATGCTTTTGTATAAAATTCTTATCCTCCAACTTTGAATCTTTAGTGGGTAAATTCTTCCACTTAATGAGATACTTTGAAATTATTTGATTTCATAGTTGTCAGGTTCTTTTTTCCGTGACTAATTCATGCTCAAATATGATTTTTCCTTCTTCATCAAGTTTTGGCAGCACTATTTGAACTAGAAGCTTGTCATGATAACCTTCTTTAAGCATGAAACATGGAAAACTAGGTGTACTCTGGAAGATCCAGGTCGCTCCATGTATGCCATAGTACTAATCTTTTGCAACACCTTGTAAGAACCATAGTGCTTGGGTGATAATTTATTATCCTTATTAGCTTGTTTGAGGGACATTTATTTGTATGGTTGTAGTAATAAAAATACCCAGTCGTTTGCATCAAAACTTCTTTCACTCCAATGTTGATCTATTTTGTGTTTCATTTTTTTATGTGCCAAAGTGAGTTTATCCTTTAGGAGTTGGAGAACTTGTCATTGATGCTCAATGTGATCTTCCATTGTTGGAACATTAGAATGTTGTATTAAAGATGATGTGATGGATGGTGGATGATATCCATAAACTGCCATAAATGGGGTCATTTTTGATGCACTATGGAAGGAACTGTTATACCATGATTCAGCGAAAGGTAACCACTTTGCCCATAATTTGTGCATGTTTATCACATACAAAGCAACGAAGATATCCTTCCAAACATGTGTTCATTATCTCAGTTTTCCCATCATATTGAGTATAATAAGATGAGATATGAACTAATTGAGTACCAAGACAAGAAAATAATTTGCTCCATAAATTTCCAGTGAAAATTGGATCTTTGTCACCTACAATAATCTTTGGGTTTCGATGTAGCTTTTGAATTGTTTGCATAAATGTAGTAGAAATTGTACTGGCTTTAAATGGATTAGATAATGCAAAAAAGTGTACATATTTGGTAAGCCTATCAAGTACCACCATGATGACACTCTTTCCTTCAAAATTGGGTAAACCTGTGATAAAATCCATAGAGACCTCCTCCCAACGCTGACTTAGAATGGCTACAGGTTGCTGGAAAACCAAACATTTGGCCATGAACTTCTAAATATCAGATTTAAGGCCATCCCAGAAAAAACCCTTCTTGAGCCTATGGCAAGTTTTTAAAAATCATGTGTTCCATCCTAAAGGGGAGATGTGCAATTCCAAAGCAATATTTTTCTTGGATTGGGAATTATTACAAATATTTAAGCAAGTTTTGTACCACAATGAATCAATTTTACAGCTAAATATATTAGATGTAATAGGATCTTTCTCCAAATTTTGAACGAGTGTTGACACCTCTTCGTCATTCTTATATTGATCTCTTGCTTCAGTTATCCAATCAAGTTCTATAACAAAAAGGCCAGAAAGGAATTCTTCCACATCCTCATCCTTTCTTGAGAGTGCATCTGAAACAACATTTTTCTTCCCTCTTTTGTAGATGATTTCAAAGCCATAACCCAACATCTTTGTAACCCATTTTTTCTACTATTATGAAGATAATATTTTTTCCAAAAAGTATTTAAGAATATCATTGTTTGTTTTAAACTTGAAGTTTCTTCCAATAAGGTAAGGTCACCATTTCTTTAGTGCATGTAGTATTGACAACATTTACTTCTAAAAAATAGGCTTGTGTAAATAATTTCCCTTGATTGGATGACTTTTAAAAGTAATGGGCCTTCCTTCTTGTATTAAAACAATACCAATTCCATTTCCTGAGGCATCACATTCCACAATATAGGTTTTTGTGAAGTTTGGTGTAGCTAAGACCGATGCTTAACACATTGTCTCTTTAAGATGTTTGAAGGCCTTAGCTTCTTCTGGAGTCCAATAAAACACATCTTTCTTCAGTACTATTGTTAGAGGTGCTCCTATTCTCGCATAACTCTTAACAAACTTGTGATAATGCCCTATCAACCCAAGAAATCCTGGAATATGCTTTATGGTTGTGGGTATTTTCCATTCCTTAATGGCTTTAATTTTGTTAGGGTCTACCTTAACACTCTCATGAGATACAATATGACCCAAATATTCCACCTCCTATACTCCAAAGAAATATTTGAAGGTTTTTGCCTATAATTGTTTTTCCTCGAATGGTTTGAGCACCTTGTCAACATGTTCAGTATGATCCTTCCATGACTTGTTATAGATTAGTATGTCATCAAAACATACTAACACAAATTTTCTAAGGAAGGGTTTGAAAATGGAATTCATCAAAACTTGGTAAATTAGTAAGGCAAAAAGGCATGACTAAAAATTCATAATGACCTTCATGAGTTCTAAATGTTGTGTTTAGAATGTCTCTAATCTTCATTCTAATTTGATGATATCCTAAATGAAGATTCATCTTGGTGAAGCAAATTGCTCCATGTAATTCATCCAACAATTCATCAATGACCGAAATGAGAATTTTATCTTTAATAATCATCTTGTTGAGCTCCCTATAATCCAGACACATACACCATGGTCCATCCTTCTTGTGCACCAATACTACTGGAGTAGAGAAAGAACTTTGACTAGGTTGAATTATACCATCCTCTAGCAATTCTGCAACCATAAGTTCAATTTCATTCTTTTGGGAATAGGTATATTTGTAAAGTCTGATGTTTAGAGGAACACTTCTTGGAATGAAATGAATAGCATTCTCATGACAACGAATAGGTGGGAGCCCTTTGGGAGTCCCAAATACTTTGGAATGATTGCCCAAATTTTTTTGGAGATATTTGGAATAGATGATTTCGATGTTTAAACTTTTAGTGAGCATAATTGTGAAATTATGCCTTATTTTTTTTCTTAAGAAGTCTTGTAATTCAATTAAAGCTGATTATCTTTCCTAGTTTCCATATGATACTCCTTAATTCAACTTCATTTCCTTCCAAAATAATTTCATGAAAATATATTTAAAATTAAAATATATCATCCCCAAAGATTGTAACCATTGGACTCTTATTACAACATCAACACCACCCATTCTAATGGAAAGAATTGGACTATCCAATACATATTACCCCATCATGGTTAGCTTGATATTATGGAACTTTCAAGAGCAGTTCATAGTTCCTCCATTTGCAACCATCACTGGACTCTCTAGTGATGGATATAGGAAGTAATTCAATGCCTTGGATATCTTAAAATGAATAAAATTATGGGTGCTACTTGAATCAATCAACACTATTACCTTTTTCTTCTTCATATATCCTTCTATCTTGAGAGTTTGAGGAGTGGTAATTCCTTCCAATGCATTACAATATATGCTCATATTCATTTCTTCTTTCTTTGGGGTTGGTTTATGGTGTATATCCTCCTCTTTTAATGTTTCTTGTTCCTTCTCTTCCTCCTCTTCACAATCTTTGTAGACTAATTTCTTCTCAACACACTTATGACCTTTAGTGTATTTTCTATCACAATTGTAACAAAGCCCTTTTGCTCTTATTTCCTCCAATTTTTATGGTTTCAACCTTGTAGGTTGTGGAAAGATAGGAGAAGCAACACTTCCATATTTATAGTTGTAAGTGGTAGACTTCCTTGTTTCCATAATTTTGATTTCATCTTTTATCACCACCTTGAATACATCTAATGAATCAGATTCCCAAAGGTGAATCTCATGTTGGATTTTATCCTTTAAAGTATCTATGAGTAAATCAATATTATGCTCCTCTAGAATATAATTTACCCTCATATTCAATTTTTGGAAGTCCTCAATGTGCTTCGCTATTGAACTCTTTTGCTTGAGATTTATCAATTGGCCAAAGAAGGTGTCACTCTTCGTATCCTCATAATGTGCTATCATTTAGTCCATAAAAATTGAAAAACTGACAAGTGGTTTACGAGAACAAAGCCATAAATAGAATAAAACCTAATTGGGTTCTAAATATAAAGATGCAATGTGTACCTTTTTTGTGTGTTTCTAATTATGGAGATCAAAATCTTTCTCCATCTATAATATCCATGTTACTGGATCCTTTCCATCAAACACCCTCATATCAATATTTGGAATATTGTGGGCATTCAATTCAAACTCAGATTCTTTGAAATCATGATTAAAATTCCTTTTTTTCTCATCATGATTTTCCTTGAATGCCTTTTCACCAATATGTATCATTTCTTATAGCAACTCTATTAAACCTTCCTTCAAGCCTTACATCCTAGCTTCTATGTCCGCTTTTAATCCATACTTAAAACCTTCCATGTCTAATTTTAATCCATCATTAAAGCCTTCCATGTGTGATTTTAAACCCTCCATGTCCCCTTTCATTTCATATTTAGTTGCTCTTTGTGAGAGTCAAATTTGTTGCACTTGGTCCCATAATTTCAATATATCATGTTGCAATTCTTCCTCTTCATGCACCATAGTAGACGTTTCTGAAGGCTTAATGGGTGTAGAGTTATTTTGTTTTGAAGGAATTTTATAACCAAATATTGATACCTATGCTTCATTATGCCCTTGGAATCACTTCAAACTCATTTTGCAAACGAAAGTTATGTAAACTTAAAAACAATGCACACTTTTTTCTTACTTTTTAAGAGCTCGATTTGAAGCTGTTGTATCTATGTATTTATGGACCTCCAAGGTATGAAATGTTTTCATTTTGTATCCCTCTGAGTATTATCTCCAACTCCAGAAATAAAACTGAGATTGGATTCCCCAAGAAGGAGTTATACCCAATCTCCCACAATGACCTAATTATAGATTGGTTTAGTAGAACGAAATTTTATGAACTTCCATGTATCATTGTTTCAACGTTTTTCCATGAAAATTATATATAGGAAACTAGATTTTGTGCACTTTCATTCAAATTCTAGGAAATTCAAGTCTAACTCCTAGAGAGAAAGTTATGACCAATTTCCCTAGGTCACTTGTTTGATATTGAATTTTGGAGCCTTCAAAAATCCTAACTTAGATTTTGTCTTCAAAAATATAACGAACCAAGATCTGAAACCTTTTCATGGCGTTTATCACTATTTTGGCTCCATGTGGTCAAAATTTTAGCTTCTCAATCTTTGTAGAAACAATTTATAGCGAAAATACCAAGATGACCGTTTTGAATCAGTGAAACCCTAAAATCCAAAGCTCTAATACCAAATGTTATGCAACTAGATCACAAAATAGAAGAAAATATAGATCAATGAATTAAAATTTATCCTCTTCAAGTGGGATACCTCTAAATTACATAAATGAATAATTCTTGGATGATACAAATGATAATACCTCCTTGGTATATATAGGAGTCTAAGGGGTTACAATATAATTAGAGCCTACATAACAATAATAATGTAAGGGCACAATAATAACAATAGTGGGCTTATATGGGGCACAAAAATAACAACATGGTGGATACATGGACACAACAATAAAAATATGGGGCTACACTGATAATAACAATAAGGGGGGTACACTAGTATTATAGGGACCTAGAAACCACCCTTATGATATATATTACAAATTCATTTTCTCACTCCTCTTGATTTAATTCATCTTGATAAATTAACCAATGATTCCATCCATCATGATCATAGGAAGCCACCTATGCCTTCCTAGATACCATAAGATAATCCTATGTTTGAAGGGAATTGTTAATAAAATCCTTCGACAGATATCTCTACTTTTCATATATGGTGTTCATCTAATTCTTTGGTGGATGATTATGTGAAGTTGAGGCTTTTCCAATGTACCCTGAGAGGGGATTGCACCAAATAATACATCGAACTCAATCATGCATCATATAATAAATTTTCTTCCTTGGTTAGGACTTTCTTGAATCATTTTCAACTACATATGCGACATGATATTGTAACTGACCTTTTTTCTAATTTTCAACAAGATGATGCCACCAAATCTAATCATATCCATTAGTGGCACATGCGCAAGAGGTTAGTACAAACTAGACTCCCTGATGATGTTCTTAGAGACTGGTGCATCTTGTCCCTTCAATCTCACATTACCCAAGATGTCACTATGATTGGGGAAGCTACAAAGGAGAAAGCCATTTTACATGCTCAACACCTTGATTTGATTTATTCTCTAATGAGCACATTATATAGAAATATTCCAAATGTTCCTTTCCCTTCAACAAACTCACAATGACCCAAACCTAGACCACAATATGATGGAGTGGCTATTTCTCTTTCTTATGATACCTGGAGCTAGTTATCTTCTCATCTAGGGTAGATGATAGTCAGTTCTAAAGCCCTAGCAAGTGCCCCTAGTTCCAAAAAGAACCCACTTCTTTTGAGCAGTTTGTCAACTTTATTATCGTGAAATATATGCCACCTATTAATTCTTAGTAACCTAGTGGAATAAAGAACAAAAATAATAAGTAAAAGAAGAAACCTACTGAAAAGAATCAACAAAACCAACCTACTTACGGTGGGGGCACGTATGGATGATGTCATATAAGATTAAGCTCCCTTGCAAGAATTTTAAATGTAAGAATTTAACTCATGAGTGCCAAAATATGGATGAAGTACATCAATTCCTTACATCATAGGCCTCTTCTTAGAAACTACCTGTATTGATTCATCAATTCCCAGCATAGACACAACAATAATTGGTTTCACAAACTCATCAACTGCCTTCAAGGGTCAATGAGGGGCCACAATTTAATCATATTGTTATCAATGCACCAATTCTAATGTGTCAAGAATATGTTAGCATGAAAACACGAGTGAAATCCTATGAACTTCTTGAGTTGAGTTCTACTCCTAAGAAATTAACCACCCCTACTACTTGTCCTAGAGCTCTCATGTTAGATGAGTCTGTAGAAGTAGTATATTTCCCACCCAAGGGTGTATTCCAAAATTCAACACACAACCCTAATATATGGGCTTCCCAACAATATAGTATTATTAAGGACCTTTCCCAAGCACCCTATGCCATGTCTGCTTTGGAGGTTTCAAAATTCTTCCCTCAGTAATGCAAAGCCTCATTGCCTGCCATTGGAGTGGTGGACCCCTTAGAGTCTAGTTTGTTTACCTTTGATGTTGATGCACCTTGTTGTTGACTTTCCCATTAGGTTTCCTTTCATATCACAGTGTGAATTTTCATTCATGATGTATATCACACTTCAGTGGATGAAGGGTCCTCCACTTGTGTTAAGTTAGGATCGTGTTGGGAATCTTTTGGGTGTCTAGCACTCATGAAGTCTAGTACCACTCTTTGGGCATTTTATGGTCACCATTTTGTACCTTAGGGTGTTCTTTCAAATTTTTCCATCGAGCTAGGGGAAAGAAAACTTATGTTGATGTTGAAGTTGTAGATTCTCCCTTGGATTATAATTTTCTCCTTGAGCATAGATGGTTTTATGCAATGTGTTCATTTGTGTCTTTAGTGTTTTGCATGCTTCACTTTCCCCGTGAAGGAAATATCATCAAGATCGATCTACTCAATTATTGTATACCAACATCTAAAATTATAGCTATGGGTAATGCTATACCATTTCTTGGAGACAACCTTGGTATTTATGAGAGTGTTAGTCTAGGTTTATTAAAAAATCCATCTATTATGTGTGTCTTTCCTTTACCCATGCCTAACATTCCTTCTTATTCTATCATTATTCGCATGCAAATGGTCTATTCTATTATCTTTGGACCCCATAGGCCTACTAACCCTCGAAATGCATTTTCCTCAATATATATAGATCTATATGGTGAGCATACACCTCCTTCAGTAAAATAGATTGCATCTCTATTAGTCCCATTAGTACCTCTTAATGTTATTTAGAAACACCATCCCACTATGGAATATGAAAGAGATCCATTGCCCATGGTTTCTGGGAAAACTAGTATTCCTAAAGAATGCTAACCCTCTAGGTTTGGCAGTTACCCTAGAAACAACAATTTAAAGCAATCCAATGATTTCTTCTATGTGTAACAGATAAGAGAAAGATAATGGAACCAACCTGGAAATTCCACTTAATCCCCTTTGACAAATCCTGCAACTCCTATTTGTACTTAACATGATTGGAGAGTACCTGCATAAGTACAGCAACAAAAAAACTTCAAAGCATCGTGATCTATTACAACATAAACATTACACAATCAGATATATAATGAACAAATGATAGCATTCACAAATGATAACATTCACAATTGTACAATCATATGGAAGAAAAATTGAAGAGCTTTATTAATAGGCAGAAGAATTACAACCCAGTTTTCTGATCTAGCATCATCCTCCTAGCTTCAATCCCTCTTTACCTAATGAAGTAGCAAGATCACACCAACAATACAACGTTGTTCTGTCAATTACAAACTATCAACACTTCCTTGCAATTCACAATATTCCAGCCCCCTAGATCTCTTAGATGGGGGATCCATTTATAGATGTGTGCAAGGGTGTTAGTCATCCATGGGGTTTGATTAGTGTCATTCCAATTGTTACAATTGATTCCATAACAGAAGGGATTCGATATTTTTTTAGATCCCTTACTCATCCTTGGGCAAATTCAGAGAGGCAAGTGGCACAAGAGAAGTTTCTAGAAGATTCCGTGAGCAACCACCTAGCAAACTGTCTCAGACATTTGTCCATCCTTGCCCATCAAACTCTATAGAAGGCCTAATCAGTATGCATCACACCCTAGTAGTGTACCACTCAGTATGCATTACACTTTTCCAGTCGAGCAGTCAGTATGATTCAATTTAGGCAATTTTTGGATGGTTTCTCATATGAAACTTTTGGGAAATGATGTTTTCAGATGATTATGTTGCTTTAGGGTATGAAACAACTCTTTTAGGGGTTGATGAGCCCTAATACATTGAAATATAAGTATGGGGTTGATGTGCCCAAATATGTCTATAACAGTTGCCCCCTAAAGCATGAAGTTGTAAATATTGATGTCAGGTGAAATGCTTTATCATGAGGATCCAAAGTTTCAAACTGGAAGGTGACCTGCATAATTTACAATACAATTTATCATCATAATATAATTTTCATGATATAGCTGAGGGAGGAATTCCAATGCTCAACTTTATAAATTCATTTCATGTACATAGAACAGATAGTGGTCTGCAGATTCAGACTAGTGATTCTTCAGATATAGAGACATCATCCATGGTTAGCATGACCATTTGTGTAGAGCCTTTGTACATTTGATGTTTTTATGTCCCCGAATATATTGCAACTCAGATGGATGAGACTAGATCTGGGGTTTTCAAACTCGTTCAATATTTGCTCGATGTACAAGTCAATCCATGTGAAGAGATGTTCTAAAGTTGAACATGGAAATACATCGCCTGATTACCAGCCAATGATGTAAGTTGTTAACAGACACGAGAGGAATAAAAAATAATGATAACGACCCTCAAGTTACTACAGTACAATTCACTTGGTGTGGATATATGATCTGATGTTGAACACCACACAAAATCTTTTGGTCGAAGGCCATTGATGTCAACCTGTCATAAGAAGTGAGAAACTTGCCATTGATGTATGAAAGCTTTAAAGCACTAAAAGGGTTATTTCTAAGTCAGCTTCTTGGATAATGAGCTAATGCTGACAAGAAGTGATTTGTTGTAGGAGGGCCTTGATGTATCCCACATCTACAATACAAAACAAGGCAAATGATTTCTGGAGGTGAAAATGAATTGATGACACAAGGTTGACGAATGGTGGTCATGAAAAAATGAAGGTTGGAGGTATTGCAGTGTATGAGACATTAACTGGATGGTGATTTCTCAACTGAATGACTTCTCTTGAACATGTCGGTGACACTAAGATGATTTGGTAGTGTTAACCCCAAAATATGGATGGTATGAAATACCAATGGTGAGATGACCAGCGAACAGAATAACCCAACCCAACTCAATAATGAAGATGAAGTGAAAGTGTCATGTTCAAGAGAAACTTGCTACCATAAATTCTTCAAGTTTTTTCTTTTTTTCCCCGGTCATTTTCGACCAGTACCTCTCTATTCTTGTCAAGCTTGAAGAGGAAAACATATGCTTGTTCTATAATTCGCCATTCAAGCAAACCTGTCGCTATTGATGTTTTAACGAGTCTAGTGATAGTGAAACTCGGTCTCATCTAGATGGACAAGTTTTTCACTATTGTTTTAATGAGTTTAACGACAAGGATAACTCGGTCCTTTTCATGTTTAGAGAGTTTGAAAAGGGATGAAACGAAAACTCCATAAGTTCTTTTTCGTTAAATAATCCCTCAAGTTCGAAAAAGGATAAAATAATACAGGAGGGATGACAGTTCCAATACTTTAACAAGCTAGAAAGGACAAGTGCTCGACAATCTTTTCATATTTAACGAGTCTGAAAAGGGTTTAAAGAGGACTCTATTTTGAGGAACGAGTGGTGTCTAGGGTAGCAATTGGTTCTGGTGATGTTGGAACTTCTCAAAACATGATTTATGTGAAGAGGCTGGCTAATAAGACCACTCATTGCAACTGTTCCTCAAAAAGGGTAAACAACCAAGGGAAAATGTATGATCGGCCAAAGGGATGGTGGCGATGGGATGTACACAACCAAGGCTCAAAAGGCTGATAGAATGGTAATCACAAGGGTTAAAATTTGAAAATGGGTTCATTTTTAGACAAGCTTGAACCATAGGGAACTATGCTTGGATTCAGCTTCATTTTTACATAAGCTTGAAACGAAAAAACTATGCTTAGTTTCAGTTTCATTTTTACACAAGCTCAAAACGAAGAAATTATGCTTGATAAATGGTTTGCATGCCCCAAGGTTGATGAAAGGGAGAGTCTCTTGTAGCTAGATGGAAGTCACTGCGGTGAGGTAGAATGGTTATCCAACATCTCTTTGGCTTCGTTCAGATAGACAAAGGTGAATGGTGTGATAGACTAATCACATAACCTACAAGGAAACTTATCTTTACCACTAGATGCATGCCCCCCAAGCTTCATTACATTCACCAAACTACTCATGGCTATCAGGGGGACGGAATGAAGGTTCAAGTGATACTGTTGATGTAAATGGACCATTTAAGGATGATGATTGACTTGGAGCTATGTTTGGACCAGGAAATGAAAGCTAGTCAACGGTGACAATCTTGCCTTCATGTGGGAAACACATCACTCAGAAGAGTGTTGAAACAATAACTTCCATGTTATAAACATAGTCACGCTGAAGGAGTAAATTGTAATCTAAAGGTCTTGGGACTACCATCACGTTCAGATAAATGGTCTTTACTCCCAAAGTAATAGGTAACTTAGGAAGGATCCCTAATGGCTGACTGGTTCCTTTGTTAAAGCCTAACAGGTTCTGTGTAATGGGCATAAGCGATGACAAACCAAGCACTTTCCAAGAAGATGAGGAAAGGATACTCATTGATGCACCTCCATCCATAATAGTGCCAGACATGATCATTTTACAAACTTGTACTATGATTTGGAAAGGTACATAAGAAGGAAGGTGGGATCTTGCTAGTTGATTCCAATAAAAGGAAGTGACTAGAGTATTTGGAGGGGGTACTAAAGAAACAATAGAATTAACCTCTTGAGTTACAAGAATTGGAGGGTTTTCCTCCTATCTTGATGGAACATGTATATTTCCCCCAAGGTCATTAGAATCCAAAGTAACGAAAAGAACTTGAGTAGTATCATTTTCACTCTCTTCAGGAAAGGTAAGATTAGCTGAAGGTGAAATTGGGTCAACTTTTACCTCGACCTGTTGACTTTGGTCAGCTATATACTCATAAGATTCACTTTCAGAGAGAGTGGGTTTGACCGACGGTTGATTTAAGTCAGTGAGTTTTTCAACTAGTGAAGGCCTTAGGGAGAGTTTCCTGTAACTAGATGGAAGTTGTTGCGGTGAAGCAGGACGGTTATCCAACACTCTTTTGGCTTCATCCAAAAAGGGACAAAGGTGAAGGGAATGATTACCTTCACATAACCTACATGGAATCCTGACCTTTCCCTTTTGTCCATGAACTTTACTATCACTAATTGATGGTGTGTTACAAACATAATCTCTAGAGGTTGATGACATGGGATGGTGTGAACGGGAAGACCATTCTTTCAAGATCGGAAAACTGCAATATACACCTTGGTGATAAATTAAAAATAAATTAACAAGGACTTACATACGACAGTCAATCTTCTCGAATGTTGTGTTCAGTGCATTGTGATCAATAAGGCGGCAGACTCAGCTTCCTATGGATAAAGGATATAAACTTATTGTGGTCTCCCAATATATACGCGATGGTATGGGTAGCACAAATCCATGCTGGCACTTGTCGTATCAAGGAGGAGGAATCACCCAACCTTCAATGAAAATTATAGCCTAGTTTTAGTGACGCGAGAACACGTCTCTAGCCTAGACCTCTAGATATGTTGCGTTAAGTTCCAAAGTGTTGTTAGGTTCATTGAAATTTATTTTAAAGTTGATCTTGTTTAGAGTTTTCCTTTCAATGGTTCACCGTGCGATGATGATTTGAAATTCCTAAAATGCAATCTATAATGATAAACAATCTTTGGTTATTTTGAGAAATGAAAATGCTAGCTACTAGGGAACGAAAATAACAATGCTTTTAAGCAAAGAGCAAAGAGCACACACTAGTGTATTTCCGTAAATCATCTTTTCACACACTAATCAAAAAATGATAAATTCAAATGCATGTATTTGTTTTCATTCTCCTTAATGTGAAAAATGCCAAAAAGGAAAACTAAATGCAGCAAGGATCTGAAATATTTCACTCAAAATGACAATTTCTTCTACAAAAGAGAAAGAAATACTCAATGACACTTTTAAATTTTGAATAAAAATGCTTTCAAAACATCAAATATAAACAAATGAAACCAAATGCATGAAGAAAAGTTCAATCAATTATCAAGGGAAGGAAGAATTCATGACACTTCTCTTTTCAACACACAACGACAATTACGACACTTTTTGTATCAAAGTGACAAATCAATTTAAGCAAATTTTTGACAAAGGATTGTAAATGATGAACAAATACAAAAAAGCACTTACTAATCCTAATGTAATTGAAGCTGATCTAAGTGATGGAAGAAAGCTTCAATAAAGAGGCACTATTCATATGCAGCAAAACAACTAAACAAAACTGAAAACAAGGTCAAAAACCCTCAATCTCTAGAATGGAAAAAGAGTTCAGTCAGTCATCGCACCTGGGCTTCACAGAAATATAAAATCATCACACTTATTACACTCGGGAGGTGTGATGCATATTGAGTGACAGTGGAAAACAATGCGATGGTCCAGGGAGCACAAATGAAATGGGTTTTGGCTCAGATGTGCAACTGTTTTCAATGAGTTAAGCGGGTTTTGATGAACAATAAAGAGAAAAGTATAGTGGAATTTATTGAGAGGTTACTGAGATACCAAAAGGGCATCTAGATGTGCTTGTAAGTCAAATTTTTAATTCATAAACTAAAACAAAGATTGACTGAAGCAACATTCATCTACTATGCAATTGCAGAGCAATAGTAGTTCAAAGGCTACCTGGCTAACTTCAGACTCTGTCTATAGTTTATAAAACAAACAATAATAACAAGAAAACATATGTTCAGGTCCGCAACAGAGTCACAAATTTGTTTATGGGAAAACTTGTATTCCTAAAGAGTGCTAGCCCTCTAGGTTTGGCAGCTACCCTAGAAACAATAGTTTGAAGCAATCCAATGATTTCTTCTATTTGTAACAGATAAGAGAAAGATAATGGAACTGACGTGGAACTTCCACTTAATCCCTTGCTTTCTCTCTCCCCCCTTTGACAGATCCTACAACTCCTATCCATAGTTAAGACGCTTGGAGAGTACCTACATAAGTACAGTAACAAAGCACCAACAAAGCATCGTGATCTATTACAACATAAACATTATAGAATCAGATATATGATGAACAAATGATAGCATTCACAAATGATAACATTCACAATTGCACAGTCATATGGAAGAAAACTTGAAGAGCTTTATTAATAGAAAGGAGAATTACAACCAAGTTGTCTAATCCAGCATCATCCTCCTAGCTTCAAACCCTCTTCACCTCATGAAATAGCAATATCACACCAATAATACAATGCTCTTTCCTCAATTACAAACTATCATCACTTCCTTATAATTCACAATATTCCAACCCCTTAGATCTCTTAGATGAGGGATCCATTTATAGATGTGTGCAAGGGTGTGAGTCATCCATGGGGTTTGATTAGTGTCATTCCACTTGTTACAGTTGATTCCATAAGAGAAGGGATTGGATATTTTCTTAGATTCCTTACTCATCCTTGGGCGAATTCAGAGAAGCAAGTGGCACAGGAGAAGTTTTTATAAGATTCCATGAGAAACCACCTAGCAAACTGTCTCGAAATTTTGTCCATCCTCACCCGTCACACCCTATAGAAGGCCTAATCAGTATGCATCACACCTTGGTAGTGTACCACTCAGTAGGCATCGTACTTTTCCAGTGGAGCAGTCAGTATGGTTCAATTTTGGCAATTTTTGTATGGTTTCTCAGATGGAACTTTGGGGGAATGATGTTTTTAGATGACTATGATCCTTTAGGGTATGAACCAACTCTTTTAGGGGTTGATGATCCCTAATACATTGACATATAAGTTTGGGGTTGATGTGCCCAAATATGTCTATAGCACCCACATCATTAACCATTCTGCTTCTTTCACATGGCGCCCTTGAGGATGAGTATTTTTCTCTAAAAGACTTCTTGGAGGTCATGGATTCATCTATTTCCCATCCTAGGGAGATTATGCCTCTTCATGCCCCTAGTCTCCCCAATTTGAAAAATATAGAGATTGGAAAACCAAAGCTTGAATCGTTCTAGGGGGCGTCTCCTCGACCCTCCTTGGAAGTGCCACCCTTCGAACGAGTCGAGTCTTGGGTTTCTAATTTTGAACTTTCCAATGAATTTTCCAACTCATATCTACCTGTCAATGCATGTCTTGTACAAAATTTATGTCCTAATATTCCTTGTTAAGGAGCTCCACTAGATCATGAGATCACTCAACTTTTATGTCCTCAGGTCATTCCTCATAATGTCATGGTTCTACATTTTCCTTGGCATCATCAACCTTTAGGAATATGGTAGTTCAACTTTGTATGGAACGGAGCCATAATGGTGTGCCATATGGTACCTCCACTCCTCCATGAGTTCATGTATAGAAATCCTTGGCCTATGTCCGACAGTGGGAACACCTTGAAGTGACCCATTAGAATATGTTATGATTGTACATATTATACATAGGAGTGTGATATTTCTCTCTCTTTTTTGGTTTGGTGTGTGATTAAAGTTCTTTTCTAATATATGAAAAAATCCAAAAAAGTTATAAAACATAAAATAAAAAATATATGGTCATATTTTACCTCATCCATGTTTATTTCCATTATTATTTGATTTAACAATGGATCTAGTCTTTCTTGATGGTTTTCACAAGATAGTTTGGCATTTTTATTGCAGCATGCATTGAACCATTGGTGTGATTCTCTTGAACTGGCATGTAGTGTAGGTCACATATCGCCATCATCGTTTCCTTATTACCACTCACTTTTTTGTTGGTGTCTAGCCCTTGTTTTAGATATTTGTATGCATATTTTCTAGGATAGAATGTTTATCAAACCAAAGAAACTTGTCTTCACTGGGAACACTTGTTATCCTAGTGAAAACATCCATTTCTCTATTTTATCCTATCAATGATGGTTTAGCTTCTAGATTATTTATTTTCCTATGTGATCGGATTAGAGGATTATGTATTTGACTTGTATTGGGTGAATTATTAGAGAAGCTTCCTGACTTCTCTTCATCCAAACTATCAAAATTTATCCTCTCACAAAAGCCTCTAAGCTTATTTATAACAGTGATTCTAAAGGGTCAAGCTAGTGAGTCTTGAGAGAATAATGGTGAAGTTTGAATCTTCAGAAAGATATATTATTTTGTAATGGTGAAATTTTGAATCTTGAAAGATCCATATATTTTGTTCCTAAGATCTTGTTCTTATGTGACTGATATTCCTACACCTAAAGGAGGAGGTCATGTTTTTGGTTTGAGAGGAGGTCTCATTTGTTGGAAGGTATACATTTGATGTAATTTCCTTTTGCAGAAATATATACATGTTCCTTTCCTATATCAAAGTTTTGAATAAGTTTTTATGCTTACATTTTCTAGTTTTAACCTAACAGACCCTTTGCAGAAAGGCCCTCATTTTCTTGTTTCATGGTGTTTTATATAGGGTCTTATTTCATTGTAGGTGGAATGATATCTTCAAGTGTAGCTAGGCTTCCTCTACATTAGATCCGAGAGACTCCACTGACCAACAAGGATACTAAATTTTAGGTTTTGATCTTCATCTTATCATGTACAAGTGTTGAATGTATTTGTTTGTGTAGGAAAGGGTTGGTGTTTGACTCTTTTGATCTTGTTCACAATCACACACCCACATATTGGTAGATCATTCTATGATCTATTGGATTAAAATCAGCCTGCCTGCTCAGGCCAAATTTTCCCATAAAAAAACCCTTCCAGTCCATGGTCACCCTTTGAAGCCCCCTCAAAGTTCAGTTTCAAAAATCCTATAACACTAGCCTCCCACATCTACCCAGGTAACCAACCAGCGAGGCTAAACATGTGATGAGAGGCCACTATGATATGATTTTACTTCCTAAGGCATGATAAGGAAGTTGAACTAATGGCAACACACCATATAAACCTTAAACATTAGCATTAGGAACCTCAAGAACCATCCCAACCTATCTTCTTATTATAAATTGGAAGACAACCTCTAGCTGAGGAGAGGTCAATGCTCCAGACATTCATTAAGGATTATGATGAAATTAATTTGTTTTCCCATTTTTAAAACCCCAAAAAAATTAATTATGTAAACAATATTTCTTAATATTTTGTGGGATGAGTAGTCTCTCAAAGTGGCCTTTTGATGTTGAATACGATTAAAATGTTTTTATAGTAAGAAAAAGATGATGAAAATCTTTAAATTACAGGCTACTTAATGCATAATATTTTGTCTTTGACTTTAGAAGAAATATGTAGTTTAACATGAATTGAAATATAAAAAAGAGCAGTGCATAATTAAGGTTGTTTTAAATTTAACTCACATGAATCAAATTTTGAAGAACTGTAAAGCTAAAGGCCAACAACTTCTTTACTCTCTTATATAGAAGAAAAAAATTAAGATCAAATGATAACAGGAAACAAGAAACACATATCATTTTCAAAAAGTGTATGGAATCACTTTGAATTCTTTATTCAAATCACCACGAAGATTAAGAATACAAGTAATTTCTAACTCTGAGGTTCAAAAATTGGAACTCTCTTTTTTTGATCAAGTAAGAGTAGAGCCTTCCATTAGTCATGAAAAAATACATAATGTCCACTTTTTTAACGTATTCAAGAACAACAACACTAGATTTGTGGACACTCAACATATAGTTGGGTTGACACAACCCCGAGCCTAACTCAAACAAAACTACAGCAGGAATGTTGTCAAAACATTATGTCCAATAGAGAGTACAAAGAATCAACCCTATCTATCTAACTGTTTCTGGGAAAACTAGTGTCTTTTCGATCTGCTCGTCCCACTAATACGGGTAGCTATCTTAGAAACAAACAATTCAAAGCGCTTCAAGATTTCCTTTATGTATGATAGATAAGAGAGAAGTAGAGACCACCAACCTGAATCTTTTTCTTGGCTACTTGCTTGTTTCCTCTCTCCTTTGATATAGTTTGCCACTCGTTTCTTACTTGTTCTACTTTAGAGAGTACCTGTAGAGGCAAAGAAACAAAACACCATCAAAACATAGAGATCTATAATACCATAAACAATGCAGAATCAGAAATACATTAACCATACAATTGCATTCACAAATAGCAAGATTCACAAATACACAAGTATATGGAGGAAAATTCAAATAACTTTATTGATAGTAGAAGTAGAAGAGAGGATTACAACCCACCTGTCTAATCCAGCATCATCCTCCTCACCTAATGAGAAGCAAGATCACCCAACAATACAATGTTTTTTCTCAAAGAGAAACCAACAACCCTTCCTTACAAATTACAAAATTTTGGCCTCTAGATCTCTCAGGCGAGGGATCCATTTATAGATATTTTCAGAGGGGTGATTCAAGTTCTGGGTTTTTGATTAGTGTCATTTCATTAATAGTTCTTGGTTCCACTTGGAGATTTCATGATCTCTTACTCATCCCTGGGCGAACTCAGAGAGGCAAGTGTCATATGAGAAGTTTCTAGAAGATTCCTTAGGTTTCCACTTAGCAAATTGTCTCTGCCATTTGTCTACTCTCGCTCATCACACCCTACAGAAGTCCTTGTTAGTATGCATCACACCTCTTATGTGCACCAGGTGAGATGCATCGCACCTTGACCAAGGAGAAGTTAGTATGGTCTAGTTTTGGCTAGTTCTTAGTGGTTTTTCAGGTGGAACTTCTAGGAAATGATGTAATGAGTTGACCATGATCCTTTAGGGTATGAAACAAAAATTTTAGGGGTTTAAGAGCCCTTGGTTTATCGACATATGTGGTTGGGGTTGCAGTGCCAAAATATGTCTATAACACTAACCATCCTCAAAGCGTCGCTCTGGATAACTAGTGCATAAGAAACCTACTTTTTGAACACGAAAGAGAGATTAAAAGGTTCAGAGGTTCTCTTAGGTTCGCTAAATGTCTTAAGTATCTCTCATCAAAGAACTTGAAAGCCCTTGATGTCGAGGGCCCACATATCCGATGGCCCACAATGCCTTCACCTTTGTCTTAAACAAAATCCTTAACCTATGGTTGTCTTTACAACACAAAAACCATCCGATCCTACCCTCGGAGATTTTATGGTCAAAAGCTAATTTTGGGCAATCAACTTACCCACTCTTTAATTTACCTTACAGACCCAATGAGAAACAAACCACTGCTCTATATTTTTTTCGAGTTCGCTTAAAGATTAACCTTCAATTATATTTTCAGCTCAATCACCATGTGATCCAAACCTCGTTGATTCGAGAATCCAAAGCTATTTTTGGGTTGGAAACTTGACCATGCTTTATTTTATCTTACAGACCCAATGAGTATCATAAATTGCCTCACTATAGTTTTTTGGGTCCATTTGAAGTTTTAACCTCCATGTGGTTTTCTGCTCGAAATCCATAGGATGGTGGAGTTCAATGTAATCTGTGGTCAGCTACTTGCCAACCAACCCCCTATTTACCCCTTACTATTGGTCCATTTTCTACTGTTTCCATTAGTCCTCATTGATTATTCTTCATACTCTAAGAATAGTCCCTGTCTTTGATTGTCTGTGTGTGATAGTTCTCACACAATTTCCCTAAGGGTGTCGATGCCCAATCATATCTTCTATTACTTCTTAAACAGAGCACTCCTTCATTGTTCAAATGATCCACTAACCTATTGGTTGTTTTGCGTACATGAACAAATTTGAGTGTTCTCAGGTCTCTCAAGTGGGATTTTATATGTTGATAGACTTGCAATAACCGCCATTGTTTTGACACTTTTTCTAGTGTTGTACCGTTGCATAACTTCTTGACCGAATTGATTATCAATTCAGAGTCTTCTTCTATGATAGCATTGTATAAATATGATTTAATCAATATTTCTAGGCATTGCTCTAAGGACATGAGTTCCACCATATTATTAGTGGCATTCCCCAAATGACTAGGAAAGATGACTTGCATGTATCCCTTCTTATCTCTTATTATTCCACTGTAACCAGCCACCCCAGGGTTTCCTTTAGAGGATCCATCTATATTAAATTTTAGAAAACCATGTGGAGGAGGTTTCCAAAATTCCTTACCTGTTGTTTTATGGCTTACAATCTTGCTTATGCCCCAGGAGATTGGCAACTAGATACATAATTGCAAAATTACATGTGCATCCTGGTTTAGAGGAGGGTTTTCAGGGGGTTTCTTTAGAAGGGTACTTACAGTTTCTTTGAGATGTCTTATAATATGAGCTATGATGCTCTGGGTTGAGCCAATTCTGTTCTTGAAAATCCTATAGTTGTGTTCTTTCCAGACACCCCAGATCAAAAAACGTGGAACTAGAGTACAGGCTTTGTTGATTGTTTCATTTTTTGAGAAGTCTTTCCACCAATTCTTTAAAGTGCCAGTGATGCTAGATGTATCCCTATTAGTTTGCTTGAAGATTGAGGCTACCCAATTCCATAAGGTAGAGGTGAATGGGTAGAGGTTGAGTAGGTGATCCATCATTTATTCTTGTAGACCACATATCTAGCATCTAGATGGACCAACTAAACCTCTTTTCTGAAGATTTTCCCAAGTCAGAATTTTCTTATGTTGCACCAACCACATGAACAGTTTGATTTTCATCGAGTGCGGGTTTTTCCATAGGTCCTTCCATACCTTATCAGGGTTTGAAGAGTCAAGCCTAATGGAAATTCTTTTGGATTTTTTGAGGTTGAAGTTGCCTTAATTGTTTCTTCCCCATCTTAGTTGGTCAGATGATGTAGATGTTAAAATGTTTCTTTGTTCCAAGAGCACTATAAGAGCTTCTACTTGGGCTTTCAAAGGGGTCTCTTCACTATACCAGGTTCTTCCATGTTCTCCATTTATCCTTGTTCCTTTTTTGATCCCATAAGTCACTTACCTTAAGTAAACCTTTATTGTCAGTGTCATTCTTAAGATTGGCTAATTCTTCTCTACACAGGTTAGGTTCCTGCTGTTAGTTATCCTCCCAAAACTAGGCTAGCTTTCCATCTCTGATCTCCCAGAAACCATGCTTCTGAACTATGGCCCTATTCTCCCAAGCACTGTTCCAAATGTGGGAGGCCTTGATGAGCCCAGACATCTGAATATGATCCCTCTCTTTCCAATTATTTATATACTTCTATTTCTAGAGCTTGGCCCATGGGGTTTCTGATTCCTTTACCCATCTCCACCAATGTTTTTCCTGCAAAAATTTGCTAAGGGTTTCAGGGTCATGAAGTCCCAAAACCCCATGGGTCTTAGGTTTACAGAGCTTATCCCAAGCTACCAAAGCCCATTTTTTTTTCTCTTCCATTTTGCCCCAAAGAAAATCTCTTTGAATATTCTTGATGAGTTGCAAAACTCTTTTAGGAGAAGGAAGAGCTGAAAACATGAAGGTTGGAATAGTTTACAGGTCAACCTTTGTAAGCACTAGCATTCCTAGTAAATTCAAACACCTACTTGTCCATTTCCTAATTTTGTCCTACAATTTATTAATCACTGGCTCCCAAACTTCCTTGCTCAGAGGTTTGTCAGTGAGAGGTATTCCCAGATATTTTGATGGTAACTAATATCTTTGAAAGATGAGAAATCTGGAGAGGTTTCTCTGAATAGAAACGTCAGCATTATTTTTTTTTTGATTTGGTGAGGTTTACCTTTGTACTAGTGGCCATAGCAAAGTCATTCAGGACTTGTTTGAATGCTTTAACTTCCTTGACCATGGGTGTACCCTACAGCATAGTGTCATCCAAAAATTGTTGATGAGTCAAGGCATCCCCATTCAGGGTGAGTTTAAGACCCTAGATTCCTCCTTCTATATTGGCTGATTTGATCTCTTTTCCTAATCATTCCATCATGAGAATAAAGAGGAAGGGGAGAGAGGATCTCCTCGTTGGAGGTCTCTCGAAGGCCTAAAGGTTCCAGATGGAAAGCCATTAAGCAGGATTGAAAAACTAACTATGGTAACAAGGGCCATTACCCATCTTATCGAGTTGTGTTTGAAGCCATATGCTTTTAGTACATCTCTGATGTACGACCAGTTTAGCTTGTCATAAGCTTTCGCTAGGTCAAGTTGTATGATCATACCCACTTGCTTATTGCTCTTAAGAGAATCTACCACCTCGTGAGCTTGAATGATGTTGTTTAGAATTTTCCTTCCTTCCACATATCCAGTTTGCTCCTTAGACACAAGCGTTGGAAGAAGGGGCTTGAGCCTGTTTGCAATTACTTTGGAAATAATTTTGTACACCACATTGCATAATGCTACGGGTCTTAATCTATATGGTGTCATAGCTTTTTCCTCCTTTGGAATCAAAGCTACAAAAGAAGCATTAAGTGCCCTCAAAATTGTTTTGGATCTTCTTGAGTCCTCCACAACGTTAAGGATATCTTGTTTGACTATTTCCCAACACGCTTTGAAGAAGTCTACATTGAACCCATCTAGTCCTGGAGCTTTCCCATTTTGCATCTCTTTGATGACTTCATTAACTTCCTCTTCAGTTACTTGCATGTTAATATTGTAATTGTATTCCCTGGTTACAAGCTTTGGAATGTACTTTTTGAAGTTGTTGATAAATTGTGATCTATCTAAGAGAGGCTCCTCTGCTATGCTTTGGAAATGTTGTACCAGAGCACATTCTATTTCTTTGTGGGTGTTGAGCTCTTTCCCTTGAGTATCTTTCAGTTTTGAAATCCTGTTATGTGACCTGTGATCCACGGTTGACTTGTGCAAAAATTTGTGTTTCTTTCCCCTTCTTTAATCCATTGTACTCTGGATTTCTATCTCTAGAAGATCTCCTCTTGTCGGCATCTATCTTCCCATTCCTGTTGAAGAGAGTCAACTTGCATTTTTCTTTCCTCAGTAAATCCATCTATGATGAGGATTTCAGTAATTCCCTGTAGTTTTTGTTCAACTTCTCTTTTGGCTTTGAAAATATTTCCAAACTCCCTTTTGTTCCATTCTTTAAGCCTAAGTTTGATGCGTTATAGCCTCTGTTGTAGTAGGAACTTATTAGTGCCTTGAATGGGCATATCTTCCACACACCATTTACCAATATTACTGATGATGTCAGGTTGAGTGAGCCAGACATTTTCAAACCTAAAAGGTCTATTCCTCGGAGTTCCTATAAAAGAATCTTCAAGTTGGATAGGCTAGTGAGCTGAGCCTCCAAAAGGAAGGCTTAATGCAGTCAATTCAAGGCCAGTGAGAAGGAGGTCCTCCTTGATTATAAATCTATCTAGTTTAGAGGCAACTTGAGAAGCCCCTCCCCTCTTATTGTTCCAGCTGAAGGCACCATTTATTGTGTCTGTGTCCACTAGCCTTATTTTGTTTAAGAAGTTCTAGAAGGAAATGGAGTCTCTTCCTAGTATTCTGGTCCTGCCTTTTTTTTCTATAATAGATCTGATCATATTAAGATCCCCTCCTAGAATTCAAGGCATAATAGGATGTCTCTCTCTCAGCTCCTCCAGTGAGGTAAGAAGCCTGAGGTTGTCTTCAATTTTTCGAGGACCATAGACATTTGTGATAATATATATTTCCTTATCACCCACAGGTTGGATCACCATTGAAAGGTAGTTCCTGGATGCTTCAGCATCCAGGATTCCAAGTTTCTTGGGATTCCAAAGTGTGAAAATCCCTCCTGCCATGTTGTCTGCCTTAACTTCTAAATACTCATACTTAATGAGCCATTTGCTATGTATCTCTTTGATTTTATCTATCAAACATTTTTTTTCTTGGATAAACACCATATCTGGTTTTTCTTCTTTTATTCTACTGCTAAGATCTCTTTGTTTCCTTTTACGTCCTAGACCCCTAATGTTCTAGGTCGTGAGCTTTATTATCAAAGGTTTGTAAATGAGTAAATAGTAATATCTCTCATCTTACCTGAGTTAATCATGAGTTTCCCACACTCTGTCAGCAACTCATTTTGTCTTTTCATTCCTCTTTTCCTTCCTGGGTTCTTGGAAGAGTGTCCTGATGTTACCTCCAGCAATTTTACCCCTCTATGTTTCTGGCTATCATGGTTTCTTTTGACTCCAGAACCCTTTGCTTGAGACCTCTAGAGGAAGAGTTTTTGCACTCTCTCAAACTCCTCTTGTGGTAGAGAATCAACCCCTTTGGTGGTTCCCTACTCTAGGAACTTTTCTAGATCGATATTCTCCCTCTCAAGAATCTCATGTAGTTCATGGTCCTCCATTCCAACTTCACATGGGGTCATCTCATGGTCCCTGCCAAGTTCCATGATGCTTGGCAAATCTTCCTTTGGTTTGTTTTTCTTAGGTAAAACCTCCATGCTAGCATCTTTTTCCTTCTCTATAGGATTATCCTCCAATGCTTGGTTCGTCCCATTGTTCCCACCTTCTTCTTCTAAAATCTTGAAACTATTATGAATTGGTTGTTTATCCTCGTTAGTTTTCTTTTGGTACTTTTTCCCTCCTTTCCCTTTGCCTCCCATCTTGGCAAAGCCTTCGGGATCTTCGCCTATTTTAGTTTTCATATTGTCCTCCAATTTTTTTAAAGGGCAATCTCTTAAGAGGTGCCCATGTTCATGACATTTATAGCATCTGAATGGGACATGTTCATAGTCCACCACCTACACCCATTCTTCATCATGTACTTCTAGAACGATTTCATTTGGAAGTGCTCCCGATAGGTCCATTTCTACACATATGCGGCCAAAGGAGGTGTATTTCCCTCGCAGAGTCGCCTCTGATATTTTAAAAAAATGACCTAATTTATTGCCTATGGCTTTTAAGATTTCTGGCAGCCAATAATCTAAAGGTAGGGAGTAGATTCTTATCCATACCGGTACTGATGTGAATGTTTCTCATTCTGGGACAAAATTAATTACCCATGGTCACATGTAGAGGCTTGCTGCAAGATAAAAATATGGTCCTTCTTCGAACACTCAGTCTTTGTCCTCTAGGTTTGTGAACATCACTATGAAGAATCCCTTGGACCCAAGGTGAAGGTTTATTTCCCCCTTTGGTTTCTAGTGGTTTCTTATCCACACATGAAAAACCTTCTCCATTGGCCATATCCCCATAAATTGAAATATAACTGCGTATGTCGCGATGTGATCCCTATGCTCCTGTAGCACTAGATTATTTAAAACAACCTGAGGTTTAATGGTTGACCTGGGTTTATAGAGTCCTTTCACACTCTTGTGCTCAGCTCTTTGACTATTGCCTCTTGTTCTCTTCTCTCTTCTGACTTCCTCATGATTCTCTTCCTGTTCATGAGAACTGATGTTTTGTAGCGTTTCTATGCTAATACTCTCTGTTTCTGCCTCCATTGGTTTCTTGAAGTGATTCAAACCAACTTCCTTGCTTCTGTTCACAACTACATGACTGTAGGAGGGAGTGGAACTCCCCCCTACTCACCCCTCCATGGTACCAGCAATAATCCCTTGTTGTTCCAAAACCTCATTCAACTCACTCCCCCCCAACTCTATCGCAATGCCTCAAAAATCAGAACTCTCACTTCTCCTTCTAATATGATTTTTATACAAAATTTCAAAAAGGGAAATTTATGAAACTGCGAACTACCAAAAACTACTATCCACCTAAACTAGTTTGAAATCACTTGTTCTTTTGAACATGACATTCTTAAATAGAAGAAAACATAATTACGTCATTTCATAAATATTGATAAAATAATGTTGCATGACAGATGGCATAGGTTCACTGAGTAAGCTGGGACTCTAGTGTAGTTGAAGGTCCAGCTTCTGCACTTTCTACTGTTGGTGACATCCATTGTCTGCATTTTTTCAAAATATTTGTGTGTGAACTTGGACCCTTGAAAAACCTAACATGTGCCATTTTGAGATTTATGATCCTACTATATGTTGGCTTGTCAACAAAGAGGGTTCTCATTAACCATAATAGCTAAAAATATCTATGCAAGTAATTCACAATTGTTGAACCCTTATGTATTGTTCTTGTCTCGTGTGCAGGATTGATTTTTCTTTTGACCTCTACCAGCAAGGTCTCATAGGCTTCCCAAGGTAATAAGTTTCCCTACTGGTCCCAACATGAAGGTAAACCTACCCTAGTCCTCTTATAAAAATTAGTGTTGAACTTCATTAAAGCCTCTTTAACTTCTGACAATCTTGTCTCTGTTGTTTTCCTATACAAGTTCTTTACAATAATTTTATTAATTTCCAAGACATACTTAGTTTTGTCTTCAACTGCTAATTCCCTTAATTTTTTTGAATATCTGGAGTTAAGGTAATCAATCATTTCCTTAGCAAACTGAGCTTGTTATTGTAACTTTTTCTTGCTGCTAGTAATTAAATTTTCCAAGTCCCTAACAATGGTTTTCTCCTTTGAAACTATAGATAAGGATTCCCAAATATTCCTTACAGTATGAATTATATCATTACATAGAATCTCTCTTGCTTGAATAAGAGACATATTTCCCTTCACTTTTTCCTTCAGTTCTTTGATTTCTTATGAAGTAGTCTGAAAGTCATTTCTTTACTTCAAAGTATTTTCCTTGGACATAGACAATTCCATTTCAGTGGATTTTATAATTTTTAGAGAATTATCATAATCTCTCTGAACCCTCTTCATTTCATTTTCATATATTTGTAGCTCAGTCATTACTCTGGTCAATTTGTCAGTCAGGTCTTCGAAATCTGGTTGTACTAGGATAATATAAAAATGAGAGTTAATTTTCTGTTGTAAAATAAAATCCATCTCCTTCAACTTGGAAATTTCATCATTCTTTGCAAGAGTTCATTGGTCAAATCTTCCTTTTATTTTTCCACCTGTGCTACTTTTGAAGTCAAAGGATGGTCCATAGAAGGTAACTTCAAGTTCTTTCTGACCAGTTGAATCTTTGTTTCATCTCCTTGCAACAATTTTTGAACAACACTTCTATCTTTTGGGTTCATACCATTTTTAACAATCAATTTATCCAATTCCTTGTTCTGAATTGTCAATGCTTTGGAATTTTCCTTTTCTAGTTTTAGTTGATTGACCACCTTCTCTAACAAGGCTTCACCTTTGCTATCATCCAAGGAATTCTTGTTCAAATCACTATATATTAACTCTCCAATCTGCCTATGTAAATTAATTTTGTCAGGTAGTGGGATCTCTCTAGCATCTAACGTCAAGTTGACAGTCTTGAAACCTAATGCAGAAGACACACTCAAAGTAGAGGGGTGTGATAAATATATCTTTAGATGATTTCTCTCTAGTTCCATGGCAAAAACCAATCTAGTCTGGTAATCTGAGATGGACTGAGCTTCTAATTGGGACTCCATGCTTTCTTTGACTTTTATGT
This sequence comes from Pinus taeda, assembly GCA_000404065.3. Classification (NCBI taxonomy): domain Eukaryota; kingdom Viridiplantae; phylum Streptophyta; class Pinopsida; order Pinales; family Pinaceae; genus Pinus; species Pinus taeda. The sequence goes on along the minus strand of APFE030039418.1, from coordinate 175,191 downwards.
TCCTTTCTTCAATATTATAATATAATTGTTTTATAATTAGAACAGAACTCTAAGAAATCTATTCTGGAACAAGGGAAGGTGTGTAAATAACTCCCCCCAACTATAATTGCAAACCTACTTCTCATGAAGAAATCCCCCCCATAGATAACTTAATCATTTTAGAGACTTTATCTACTTCTTCTTCCAAATCAATGACATCTTCACTGTCTCTTTTCAAATTCTTTTCACTTGGATGGGGAGTTTCAAACTCCATCTCTCCTGACATACTGGTTTGTCCTCCATTTTCTAGTTTTGCGACATCTAGTCAAGGTTCATGTAGATGGGGAGCATAGGAATTCTTGATTCTTTTGTTTGAAATAATACGGTAAGGGTCATATACCAATTTCTCACGCAAACGCAAATTCACACCTTCAAGAATTTTCTTATACTTCTCCTATGGCTTACCTATTATTTACAATAAAAGGTCCAACTATCCTTGGAAATTTAAGTAAATTCCCATGTTTTGTTTGAAGAAATTGTAATTTATCAAGATTCAAAATTTGTGTGATAAAATATAATGAAAATAATCTCATAAGCACAAATGTGTGGAGTCTATAGGGGGAAACTTCTACTCCATATAATCTGATTTCTACATAATCTACAAATAAAAACGAATCACCTATTTTAACATTTTTACTGAGCTAAAGAAAAGTGTGAGCCTTTGGTAGTAAAAAAGAATAAGGAGGACTATTTATAATTCGATAGGCAACTGATAAGAAAGAAGTGGTGAAATATATCAACCCCTCATAGTTTCCATTACTTCTCATAACATCCATCCAGAACACCACTGGCTCTTTATTCTTATGAGGATCCATAATATTCAATCCAAGGTGCATAAATATTTCAACATGAGTATATAAAAAGAGATAAGTAACCAAAGAGGTAAATATGAAACATCCAAGGAGGGAAATATCTGTTAATTGAGAGTTAACCATCTTTTCCACAAAGTAGGTATGCCAAAAATCGTCTTAGGATTCATCATCAAACTAAACATTCCTAGGATAGCTTTCTCAATGAGAGTTATGTCTTCTCTTCCAAAAATCTAGGCCATAATTTGAAGAATAGGTATGACCTCCTCAACAAAATTATGCAATGGGAAATGAGTGGGTTCCAAAGGAAAATGCCTCCCAGTGGGAAGTAAAGATAAAGTTAATTGAGCATAATTTGACCTAGATAGATTTTGAAAGGCAGACAACATGATCTCCTAGGAGAAAGAAGTATAGGACTTAGAAGAAGGAAAACAAAATTTCTGCCGAATCAAAAGGGAAGGCACTTGTTGAGCCTCATGATTTCTTCATTTTGACACTCTCCCTTACCTATTTTTCCTTTCCTTTACCATCATCATCAACTCAATAGGAATCAAACTACAAGGTTTTTAACATGGTAAGGTATTTAATTGTATTATCTTTCATATTTCATAATGTTCCTTATTATTGAGTTAATATTTGTATTGGCTACCAAATTCGTACGATTTTGCATCTAATATTTGTTTCTGTAGACAATTCCATGGTTTACCAGGATCGATGGTGCCAGCTAAGAGGAGAAAGATATGGACAAGTGAAGATTGATCCCTTTAACAATTTCCTCCTATCCATCTGAACCAGATCACCGAAAGGATTATTCGATTGTGTGGTTAAAGGATAAAGTCAACCTAGTTGCTGAACAAGTGAGAAAGAGTTCGAAATTCCTAAACTTAACGATTTTCTTTGCCAAATAGAAAATTGTGAGAAACAATATCTCGATAGTTTTTAGAAGCTTAATTTAGAATTTTGTTAGATAAGGTAGGCGTAAAAGCCTCAAATAATTATTGACAAATGCTTTTATAAATACCATGTAGCAAACATGAAAAAAAGGTTGACTTTTATGTATGCGACAATGATTTTTTAAAAACTCAGTTTTTACTCTGTTAATGAAGAAAATCCTTTCAAGTTCCAATGTGTAGCTGAATGTTTATTGAATTTCTATGACTACATGTTTATGGAGGGCCCCTGCAAACAATGAAGGTTTTGCATTCACATATCATTTTTTTATCGTTTGTTAAAGTTATTCATACGTTTTAGACTTGATTTGTGGTCTTGATTTCATCCAGATCACGATAGATATATTTCATTAATCGTTCCTTTTTTCAAGTTGATGTATAATGATGGTAATGATAATGTAATTGATTTTCATATATTTCCTTATGATTGCAGATTGTTTCATTTCAGAGTTGATAGATTTCTTTATAGTTTCATTTTACAGTATTTCATTTCAAAGCATGTGTGATTTCTTTATGATTTTCATTTAAAAGCAAGAGTGGTTGATAATAAGTAAATGTGTGGTTTTCATTTTGAATAGAAGTTAATTTCATTTTTTTTATGTAAAGGATTTTTAGAATGTTAGATGAATGATTCTACTATTAGATTAAATTTGTGCGCAATAGATCAGTTAAGTTTTATTAATGAGATAGCGTTAGTTTTCTTTAAGTTTCATTTTGCAAGTGTGAAGAGCATTTTTTATTTCATTAGAAAGAAGTGGGAATATTTAATGTATTAAATTAATTTTTATTTCAAGAGTAAGATAGGAATAAATTACATCCTTAGAAGTAAATTTCAATAACTCAATCATGGACATTAATAATATGATTTAAAAAAAAGGCTTCTAGCATATATAGTGCACTTTCACTTCACAAGCTTACCAACTCCGATCGGTAATTCATGTAGCAATTTAAGACAATTGAATTAACAAACAACACTTGAAATATTTTTTCCCTAATTGGTCCATGAAAAAACATTTTTGTGGATATAGGGCTGAGACTAGCCAATATAAGAATTCTGGAAAAACATATGTTTGAGGAATCATTGCAGCTAAAACACCAGACCTAACAACAACAAAATACATAGGAGGCTCTGCGTGGTTGAGTAAGACATGCTCGTGAAATTATATGAAGTACATAAGGAAGATTGGTTCAAAGACACCCCTTCCAGTGTCCATTAATGGAAGACGAGAAGAAGACCTTGCTAGAATGGATTTCTTGGACATTTTGATCGCTAGGATACAAGAAATGACATGCAAATACCTAATTAGTGCTGATTGATGCTAACTGGAGCTAGGATTTGAACAATCCCAATCCACAGAAGCAGAGCAAGGAACAATGATAAATGAAATGAGAAAGATTAATGAGATTTATGGGAAGAATGGAGAATCAAGAGGGAAAGAGGAAATAAATGCATAGGTTGGGTGTATGAATCAATGAAATGGTGACATGATGGATGAGGTGATATGGTGATGTGGTTGTTGAGGTGGCGAAGGAATAATGGTGATGAGACAGTGATGAGGCAGTGACAAAATGACTAGATTATAAAACCATGCTCGCTTGCCCATGTGTTACGGGGGCATATTCCTGTACGAAGGAAATCCAATGGAGTCCCCCCATAACGCTTACACACTTTTGATCTATGGTCAGTGTAGATATCCAAAAGTATTTACTAAGGAACTTGGTGGGCTAACCATCAGGAATGTAGTGCCATTGGGTTTGCGCCATCCACTGGGCCCCTTTTGTACTCTCCATTGTGCCCAACAAATCAAATGACATGTAACCTCTGTCAACTTTGGTGAATGGTGACCCACTAAAATCCACTTAATGTTAAGTTTGCATTACGACTTAATCAATGTCGTTTAATCCACCATTAAAAATTAACTAAGATCCTAAATCAAAATGTTGACCTTGATTTTATATTTTTGAGTAAATATATACATTTTCCGAATACATGAAGAAAAGTAAAACGAGATACAAAATTTCCAACTAGCCTATGGGTCCCACTAAGATGTTGGACCACTTAACCCCTAGACGCTCCCATTTTATAGGCCTTCCAGCATCCAGGAGGCTCTAGACGCTCTCATGACAAGTCATGCCACGGTCCAGGGACTATTTTGCACAGTATTGTGACAACATCACCATGATTTGAGCCACTTTTTTAGGCCCAAAGCCCAGGTCACTGCCCAGAATTGAATGCCACCTTCAAAAAAGCAAGATTACAAGGAGACAATGAGGAAAAGGAAACTACTTGAACAAGAACTTGACTGGAACCCTATTAGCAATTAGAAGCATTTCGTCAAACATATCACCCATATATAATCTACATATGTAAATAACAGATCTAAGCATAGGGGTGTTACCGAGAATAGTGTCCACTTAGAGCTGCTATTCCCACTAAGGCTGGTAGCTATCTTAGAAACAAACAAGTAAAGACTACTTTCACCTTCCTTTATAAAAAATAGATAAGATGGGAACAAAGGAAATCAACCTTAGTCTTGCGATTGGCTCCTTGCCGAGTTCCTCTCCTTCCCGATAGGTGTTTGTCACTTCTCCTTTGTCTACCCAGCTTCAAAGAGCACTTGTGGAATCAAAGCAGCATAATACTATCGAGGAAAAGAGATCTATAGTCATAAACAACACAGGACCAGATATGTATTGACCATACAAATGCATATACAATCAAACATACAAGAATGTGGAGGAAAACTTGAATAGCTTTATTAATATCAAGAATAGAAAGAGGATTACAACAAATTATTCTAATCTAGCATCATCCTCCAGCAAGAAATCCCTTCTTCACCTCATGTAAAGCTTAGATCACCCAACACTATGAAGTTAGACCAGGAAACAAACAACACTACTCTACAAGATACAAGATTCCAACCTCTGGATCTTTGTGATGAAGGATCCATATATAGATGATTGTAGGGGACTAAGTCAGCTTCTGGGGTTTTGATTAGTGTCCTCTCTCTAATAGTTCTTGACTCCACTTGGACATTGATGATCTCTTACTCATCCCTGGGCGAAAACAGAGAGGCAAGTGTCAGAGGAGAAGTTTCTGGAAGATTATATGATCCTCCACCTCGCAAACTGTCTCTCCCATTTGTCCATTCTCACCCATCGCACCCTGCAAAGGGGCCATCCAGTATGCATCACACCCTCTGCATTAGGCATTCTGTATGGTCTAGTTTTGTCCATTTCTGAGCAGTTTTCTATGGAGAACTTCTGGGAGATGATGTAATGAGCTGACCTTGTTCCTTTAGGTAGTGAAGCAACACTTTTAGGGACTTAGGAGCCCTTAGTTTATGGACATTTATGATTGGGGTTGCAGTGCCCAAAAATGTCTATAACAGTTGCCCCCTAAAGCATGAGGTCGTTAATCTTTTGATGTCGAGTAAAATGCTTTACCATGAGGATCTGATGTTTTTTTGAGCTAGGAGGTGACCTGTAATAAGATACCATACAATACATTATCTTCATAATATTTTTCATGATCCAGCTGAGGCGGGCATTCCCATGCTCAGCTTTATAAATTCATTCTGATGTACATAGGACATACAACCATCTGTGCAGCAGACTGATGATTCAGACGGAGTCATCATCGTTTGATTTGGATGATCATCTGTTAGGTAATGATGTACATTTTATGTATTTATATTCTTGAATATATCGCAGCCCAGCTGGATGAAACTAGATCCGAGGTCCTGAAAACTCTTTCAATATTCACTAGGAGTACAAGTCGATCCATGTGGAAGATGTTCTAGAGTTGAACATGGAAAGACATCGCCTGATTACCAGCCAATGATGTAAGTTGTTAATAGGCGAAAGAGGGATCACCAGTAATGACAATGATCCTCAAGGTACTATAGTACAATTTGCGTGGTGTGAAAAAGGGACTTGGCGTCGAACACCACGCAAAATATTCCGGTCGAAGGCCATTGACGTAAACCTGTCGCCGAAAGTGAGAAACTTGCCATTGAGGCATGCAAGCTTCAAAGTGCTGAAAGGGGTTGTTACTAAGTTGACTTCTTGGATAATGAGTTGATGTAGAAAATAAGAAACCTATCATAGGAGGGCCTTAATGAATCCCACATCTACGACATGAAATAGAGAAAATGATTTTGGAGGTCAAAACGATCTGATGATACAGGGGTCAGGGAGGCGATCATGAAAGAATGGAACATGAATGTATTGCAGCGGATGAGACACAAGTTAATTCTCTGAGAGACTTCTCTTGAACATATCGATGACACTAACGATGGATTGGTAGTGTTAACCCCAAAGATGGATGGTGTGATGGACCAATGGTAATATGACAGGTGAACAGAATAACCCAACCCAACTCAGATGGAGTGAAAGTGTCATGTTCAAGAGCGACTTGCTACCAATAAAGTTTTTTCAAGTTTTCTTCCCAATTTTCCCCAATCATTGCTGACCAGTACCTCTTTATTTTTGTCAAGCTTGACGAGGATAACATATGCTTGTTCTATAATCCGCCCTTTGGGTGAACCTGTCACTATGTTTTAACAAGCCTAGCGACAGTGAAACTCATTCTCGTCCATTTGGACAAGTTTGTCGCTATTAGTTTTAACGAGTTTAACGACAATGATAACTCAGTCCTTTTTAATTTTTAGAGAGTCTGAGAAAAGACGAAAAGGAAACTCCAATAATTCTTTTTTTTCATATAATCCCTTAAGTGTGAAAAAGCATAAAATAATACGAAAGGGACGAATTTTCGATAGTTTTAATGAGCCGAATAAGACAAGCGCTTGATCTTTTTGTGTAATAATCCCTCAGGTCCAAAAAGATTAAAATCTAGAGGAGGGATAGCACTTCCGATGACTTTAACGAGCCGGAGAGGCTAATCACTCAGCAATCTTTCTATATTTTACGAGTCAGTTGAAAGAGCTTAAAGGAGACTCGTTTTTCGAGGAACGAGTGATGATTATGGGTAGCAGCTAATTCCAGGTAAGGTTTGGAATTTTCCAATCACAGAAGTGTCACAACGATGGCTAACAGAATCACTCTTCATAGATGTTCCTCAAAAAGGGTAAACAACCAAATGGAGGCATATGATCAGCTAAAAAGATGGAGGTGATGATGAGAACATGACCAAGGCTTGAAGGTTGATGATAATGCATTCACAATGGTTATTTACTGGAGATCGGTTCATTTTTTAATGAGCTTAAACACTAGGGGAAACATTTGCTCATTGCTTATGTTTAATTTTTAACACGCTTGAACTCCGCAAAAAAACTGCTCGTGCTAGTCATATAATAAGGGGATCTCATCTCAGATGCCATTTTTTATGGAGCTTGCACCTTTCAAAGCTTTGAACCGGATCCTTTATTTATGCAAGTTAGGAAACGACCACTCCTATGAGTTTAAAGGGTTAGACGACCTACAAATTTAAAAAATAAATGGTCGCTCTTCGCTTGCATTCAAAAAGGTTTGCATGCCCCCAGGTATAATGAAAAATTTCTAGGTTACCATATGGAAGTTCCTACATTTGCAAGATAGTTTCCATCCACACTGTAGATAGAAACACTTCCTGGCTTAGTCCATCTAGACCAGTGTGGTTCTAAATCCCAACCTCCTAACCTTGATGAGGGAATCTTATTCTGGTCTAACTCCCTTTTCCTATAAGGATGGGTGTCATATCAGTCATTTTCCTCTGTGGAAATCTACTTTATACCTAGAGTTTCCCTGCCAAAGAAGGCCAGGGTGCATGCCCCCTGTGGTTTCAGTCATATCCTCCTGAATCCCTCGCACTCTTCAGGTGGACGGACTAAATATCGATGAGACATTCCTTGTGTGAAAAGACCATTTAGGGATGGTATTTGATTATTTTTTATGTGTGAGCCGAGGAATGACAGCTGGTCTATGAGCTTGACCATTCTGCCTTCATGCAAAAAACACATTACTCTAAAGAGTGAGGAGACGACGGCTCCCATGCAATAAATATAGTCACACCCAAGGATTAGATTATAATCTAAGGGTCCTTGGAATACCATCACATTCATGTGAGCGGTTCTCCTTCTCAAAGTAATGGGCAAATTGGGAAGGATCCCTAATGGTCAACTGGTTCCTTTGTTAAAGCTTGTCAGATTTCTCATTTCAGGCATAAGCGATGGTGAACCAAGCACTTTCGAAGCAGTTGAGGAAAGGATACTCACAGAATCCCCTTCATCTATGATGGTACCAACCATGACCATTCCGTAAGCTTGTACAATGATTCAGAATGGTACACTAGTTGGTAAACGGGGTCTGCCTAATAGATTCCAATCGAAGGAAACGACTAGGTTGCTTGGAGGTGGGACCGAATAGACGGCTGGATATGACTCTAACGAACTTCCTTCCTGTGGTAAAGGAACGGGTAGACAACCCCCAAGTTCGTCGGACTCTGTGTTTATGAAAATAATTTGAACGGTGTCGTTCTCATTCTCTTTAGTGATGGTATCATTTGAAGATGAACCTTCTGAAGGCAAGGCCGGGTCAACTACCACCTCGACCTTTCGACTTTCATTTGGTATGGATTCAGAGGGTAAATTTTCAAAGATAGATGCTTCGGCCAACCACAATGGCGTGCCAGCCGGATTTTCAACCAGTGATGGACTTGGCAAGAGTTTCTTGTATCCAGGAGGGAGCCGGAGCGGTGAAGCAGGACAGTCATCCAAAACTCTTTTAGCTTCATCTAGGAAGGGACAACGGTGGACAATGTGATCACCTTCACATATTTAACAAGGAAATTTGTGATTCCTTTTCTGTCCAGATACTTTGCTTTCACTAGTTGATGGTGTAATTTCAACATGATCATCAGATGTTGATGACACAGGGTTGTGCAAACGAGGAGACCAATCCCTTAAGATCTGAGGGATGCAAGGACAATCTTGATGATAATGGTCTCCTTTGCAAATGACACATGGAGATTTAGGTTTAGATGGTGCGGTGTGAGGATTTTTTCTATATGACACATGGTTGCCCCCTTTCGCTTTTGGCTCCTTCTTCCTCTTTTCCTTTTTCTCTTTCTGCTTCTTCTTCTTCTCAGCTACTTGATTTTTAGCTCTACCACCTTCATCAAGCGAAGAGGAAGGAGGAGAGGGAGAAACGGATGAAGTAAAAGGTTTGGGGGTAACTCTAGTATCATCTAGTCGTTGACTTGATTGTTCAGGAATTACGGTATTTTGAACGAAAGAGGTAGAGAAGAGCCATACGAGCAAGCCAATTGTCAACCCTGGAAGTGACAATGTGGCCATATGTGGTGCACCAGCATCTCCCCAAGAGGAGAAAGGACTAGGATTTCCTCCAAGGGGAAATCCTTGGTTGGTAGACTCCATTTTTCTCAACCTAAAGAAACAAGTAAAGGAGTTGAATGAATCAATCTATTCCTGGAGTCACCATTTTGTTACCAGGAATAGTGTCCACTTAGAGCTACTATTCCCACTAGGACTAGTAGCTATCTTAGAAACAAACAAGTAAGTACTACTTTTTCTTTCCTTTATAAAAAATAGATAAGAGGGGAACAAACGACACCGACCTTAGACTTGCGCTTGTTTCCTTGCCTGGTTCCTCTCCTTCTTGATAGATGTTTGCGGCTTCTTCTTCATCTACCCAGCTTCAAAGAGCACTTGTGGAATCAAAGCAACATAATACTATCGAAGAATAGAGATCTATAGTCATAAACAACACAGGACTAGATATGTATTGACCACACAAATGCATATACAATCAAACATACAAGAATGTGGAGGAAAACTTGAATAACTTCATTAATATCAAGAATAGCAAGAGGATTACAACCAATTGTTCTAATCCAGCATCATCCTCCAGCAAGAAATCCCTTCTTCACCTCAAGTAAAGCTTAGATCACCCAACACTATGAAGTTACACCAGGAAACCAACAACACTTCTCTACAAGATACAAGATTCCAACCTCTGGATCTCTGTGATGAGGGATCCATATATAGATGATTGTAGGGGGGTGAGTCAGCTTTTAGGGTTTTTATTAGTGTCCTCTCTCTGATAGTTCTTGACTCCACTTGGAGATTGATGATCCCTTACTCATCCCTGGGCGAAAACAAAGAGGCAAGTGTTAGAGGAGAAGTTTCTGGAAGATTCTATGATCCTCCACCTCGCAAATTGTCTCTACCATTTGTCCATTCTCACCCATCGCACCCTTTAGAGGGTTCATCCAGTATGCATCACACCTTTAACACTAGGATGGTAGTATGCATCACACCCTCTGCATTGGGCATTCGGTATGGTCTATTTTTGTCCATTTCTAAGCAGGTTTCGGTTGAGAACTTTTGGGAGATGATGTAATCAACTGACCTTGTTCCTTTAGGTAGTGAAGAAACACTTTTAGGGACTTAGGAGCCCTTAGTTTATGGACATTTATGATTGGGGTTGCAGTGCCTAAAAATGTCTATAACAATTGCCCCCTAAAGCATGAGGTCGTTAATCCTTTGCTGTTGGGTAAAATGCTTTACAATGAGGATCCGAAGCTTTTTCGAGCTTGGAGGTGACCTGTAATAAGATACAATACAATTAATTATCTTCATAATATTTTTCATGATTGGGCTGAGTCGGGAATTACCATGCTCAGCTTTATAAATTCATTCTCATGTACATAGGACAGACAACCGTCTGTGCAACAAACTGATGATTTGGACAGAGTCATCATCCTTTGATTTGGATGATCATCTTTTTAGTAATGATGTACATTTGATGTCTTTATATTCCTGAATATATCACAGCCCGGATGGATGAAACTAGATCTGGGGTCTTGAAAACCCTTTCAATCTTCACTCGGAGTACAAGTCGATCCATATGAAAGATGTTCTGGAGTCGAACATGGAAAGACATCGCCTTATTACCAGCCAATGCTGTAATTTGTTAACAGGCGTGAGAGGGATCACCAATAATGACCATGATCATCAAGGTACTACAGTACAATTCATGTGGTGTGAAAAAGGGACTTGGCATCGAACACCATGAAAAATATTTCGGTCGAAGGCCATTGATGTAAACATATCATCGAATGTGAGAAGCCATTGAGGCATGCAAGCTTCAAGGTACTGAAAGGGGTTGTTCCTAGGCTGACTTCCTGGATAATGAGCTGATGTCGACAAGAAGAATCCCGTCATAGGAGGGCCTTAATGAATCCCACATCTATGACATGGAACGGAGAAAATTATTTTGGAGGTGAAAACGATTTGATGATACAAGGGTTAGGGAGGCGGTCATGAAAGAATGGAGCATGAATGTATTGCAATGGGTGAGACACAAGTTAATTCTCTGAGCGACTTCTCTTGAACATACCAGCGACACTAACGATGGATTGGTAGTGTTAACTCCAAATATGGATGGTGTGATGGACCAATGGTAATATGACCGGTGAACAAAATAACCCAACCCGACTTAGACGGAGTGAAAGTGTCATGTTCAAGAGCGACTTGCTACCAATAAAGTGTTTTCAAGTTTTCTTCCCAATTTTCCCCAATCATTGCCGACCAGTACCTCTTTATTTTTGTCAAGCTCAAGGAGGATAACATATGCTTGTTCTATAACCTGCCCTTCGGGTGAACCTGTCAGTATGTTTTAACGAGCCTAGTAATAGTGAAACTCGTTCTTGTCCATTTGGACAAGTTTGTTGCTATTAGTTTTAACGAGTTTAACGACAATGATAACTCAATCATTTTTCATTTTTAGAGAGTCTAAAAAAAGACGGAAAGGAAACTCTAATAATTATTTTTCGTCATATAATCCCTTAAGTCTGAAAAAGCGTAAAATAATATGAAAGGGATGAATTTTCGATAGTTTTAATGAGCCGAATAAGACAAGCGCTCGATCTTTTTGTATAATAATCCCTCAGGTCCAAAAAGATTAAAATCTAGAGGAGGGATAGCACTTCCGATGACTTTAATGAGCTGTAGAGGCTAATCGCGGGGCAATCTTTTCATATTTTACGAGTCAATTGAAAAGAGCTTAAAGGAGACTCATTTTTCGAGGAACGAGTGATGATTTTGGGTAGCAGCTGATTCCAAGTAAGGTTTGGAATTTTCCAATCACTGCAGTATCACAAGGATGGCTAGCAGAATCACTCTTCGCAGATGTTCCTCAAAAAGGGTAAACAACCAAATGGAGGCATTGTTATAGCTCCAAATCTCACTCTTATGGTTTGTGATGCTGCACTCATGGCCTAGGGCAACCCCTCCTTCCAGACATGGTCCAAAATTTAAAAGATAGTGTTTTATCCCTTATACGCAACATTGCCCTATGTTAAACGCGTGTATACACGGGTAGGAATATACCCAACCCGCGTATATATATTAAAACACTTAAAAAAATATAAAACTCGTTATTTTTTAGCGGAGATCATGGGTTTTACCTGCTGATCACCTGTTAGTGCTTGTGGCCCAACTATTCCCAACTAACTCCCAACTAAAGAACTACTTTGGGAGAGGTATAAAAATACCTCAAAGGGAAGGCCTAAGGGAGGAGAGAAGAGAGAGAAAGGTTATTATACTGAGATTTATCCCCTGACCAGCTCTTAAGACCCTTGTGCCTTCTGCACTTCCCCCATTTGTACAGAAAACGCTTGTTTCCTTGTGTGTTGATGTTCATCCACTACTTATGACATCATGCAGTAAGTCATGGAAGGAGTTTGCTAAAGGCTTGAGGCTGGACAGATCCGAAAGGAAGCTTTGCTTGGAGCCTGCGAAAGGTTACTCAGGTGAAAATATTCCTTTTTTACATTCTATTTGTCTATAATAAAGAAACACGTCTTCGTTCATGATATAAGTCTTCTTTATGTTTATGATATTCATGTCGGAATTCATATGTGAATGGTTGTTTAAAGTTCATAACTAACTACCTTCCTTTATAACATGAAGACGATTTCTTTATAAGTCTTTTTCCATATACTGTTGTGTTCTTTGGAATTGGTTGCTTTGCAGGACAAAGGAGCGAAAGGAACTTGAAGAAGGGTTTGGACCCTAAAGGACCTTCTCAAATGTAGGACTTAAGGTATGCCCCCTCTTATTATAGAATTTGCTTATAATAGCATAATGGTTGTGTGAATGTGTGTTTCTATGTATAGAAAACTTTCAGTCTGCTAGGGTTTCAACCCAAAAAGCCCTAGGGGAACATTTCCCTCAACAGAATTGGCGACTCTACTGGGGACAATACTCTTGCTGTTGCTAGTTTGGGTGTTTTGAGGCCAATCAGGGCTCAGCTGCCTGTTTGCTTGTTGTTGTTGTGTGGTCTGTTCTTGAATTCTAAGTTTTGCCAGTTTCTTCAGTTTGTTTCTTATTTTTCTTGAAATCTTTTATATACGTTGTTTTTCTTAGTTACAAAAGCATATATACGCAAGTTACCTTAAGTTAACCCACATATACGCAGGTTTCCTTAGGATCAGTCGCGTATACACATAATCTCTACATAAGTACAGTCGCGTATATCTTGCAATTTTCAAGATTTGTAAATATTTTTGTCTCCGAAGGTTTGTCTGGTGGTTTGGTTCAGTCTAAAACAGTCATTTTCCAATATCAGTTGTTTGTTTTACAACACGCATGTTGTTCCAAATTCGCTCTGATTGTAAGGAGTATTGGTCTTGTTTTTGTTGTTGCAAGTGTCATCATTTTTTGCTAAAGCACGCAAGATTTCTTGCTGGAATCTTGGCTGCTCTGATTCATCAGGGCAGAAATATTGGTCTCAATCTTTGTGTTAAATCTTGCTTTTGATGACTCTTTGTTTTCTTGACAAAACCACTTTTTGTGACCATCCACTTCTTCGTTTCATGAAAGTTGTTGACTGATACTTTCTTGAAATTTGTCTTTTTAATCTCTTTTGGTCTTCGTTCCCAAAGCTTTCATTGCTGCTTTTGATTGTTAAAGAGCATCTTTAAACACATATATGTTTGTTGAGTTTTCGTCCATTGTGTGGTGTCAACTTGCAAAAGTGTTTGTTGCCTATTCTTCAATCACAAAGTTTCAGTCTTGTTGAGAGCATTTTTGAAAATACTATTTTGTTGCTTTGAAAAAAACTTTTTGAAAAACTTCGTTTTGGTATCTTGAACTTGGTTTTCATTTGGTTTCCTTTTAGTGAATGAAAGTGCTTTATGTTTTTCTTGAAACTTGTTTTTAGTGTTTAGACAAAATGAATGGTAGCATCTCATATTCCATCTAGACATTTTAAGTGGCAAAATAAAAATTGATAAGCAAGCAACTTTCATTTCTTGTTTTTAGAGTTGTTTTGAATCTTGCGTCAACATATATTTGTTGCATTAGGATAGATTTGCATATATTTTTAGGCATACATAGCTTTGTTAACTTTTGTGAGTGTGAAGCATGAATTAATGAAAAGAAAAGAAGATTTGTTTTATTAGAAGTTCCTTTGAACCCTGTAGAAATTGCTTTTCATCGAAAAACGAAAACAAGTGCATGTGCATGTAGTTAGGTTTTTATTAATTTCTTTTGAGTCAAAAACACCATTAGCTTCACTTCCCTTATCCCGTGACTTAAAGAATAGCCTATTTTAAAATCAAGCGCTAACTAAAATTCACTAAAAAAAATTCTTTTAAGATACACCAACAAGTTTTAGGATTTTAGGGCCTTGGATTAGGCGAGTGGAGAGTTAACTCTCCAAGGCCATTTAAACGTCAAACGTAGGAGTCTGAATAGCGAGTGAAAATCCAATAGTGTTAGGAAGACCGGGAAAGCTCTGGATCTGGGAGTTAAGCATGAGGGTCTGTGAAGACAGGGAAGAGAGATACCCCCTCTCCTACTTGTCTGAACTTACCTCACGACTGTTCCACCTAGCTTTTGCGACGAATTGGTATCCATAGTTGCTACTCCTAGGGATCTACACAGGTGGCTGCGGAGGGGAATCCCATGGCACCTAAGGTTGATGTTGTATCACTCTAAACGGTACTACTGGAGGGCACCCTTGCGAAGCTTGGGGGCTTGCACCGGCGCAGGCTATTGTTAGGAGGTTAGCGTAACTTCCTCTGTTACCTTCGCTGATAGGGCTGGGCCGTCATTATCCCAGACTATCTTTGGAAGGCCCCTTACTCCACTTTCTTGTATTTTAGTGTCTGGTCCTCATCACCCAGAGAGGAAATACTTGGAAGTTGTTTAACTGGCTGATATCTTTTAGGGACTTTTTAGTGAGTGCTCTTTGCTCCTTGTATATAGTTGGCTTTAGGTATTTTTGTCTTGTCATATTGGGAATTTGTGTTCTGAGTGATTGGCTTACCACTCTGCCGATCTGGAAAGGCTTTTGGTCATTCTTTCAGAAGTTGTGGAGTTGCCTCCTCAAGGGCAAAGGTTTTGATTTACTATCCATATTCCTTGAAAAGTTATTTCTACATTCCCGTAAGGGGAAGGCTTGAGAATTAGTTAGATATGGCCAATATTCTTGTGGAAACCAACTAAGGTACCCTTCCAAAAGGGGATCCTTGTGCTTTTCCTTTCTTTCGAAAAGTTGGTACTCCCTTGATGGCCACTTTGAATATTCATGGGTTGAATGTTGGACTGCCTGTTTGGCTATGGTCCACTCCGAATATTCCGAATGCTCTTGAAGCCTATTAGTTGAATGCTTTATTTCAAGGGCATCACATGGGTGCTAATTTTTCATTTTCTTTCAAAGAGAAATCTGGGATTCCTTTTTCCCCTCCTTGTAATAAGAAATCTAAAAGGAGGAGAAAGAGGAAGTCAAGGAAGAAGAATAATTCTATCCCTTCATCTTCAAGCTTCGCTCATCATGTTGGAGATGGACCTTCAGCCACTGCTAGTCATGCTGGGGGCACAAGTCTAGTCACTGCAAGTCATACTAGCACATCATCATCAACCTCTGCGAGTCATGTTGAAGATTTCAGCCGCTGCTAGTCATGCTAGGGACACAAGTCTAGTCACTGCAAGTCATACTAGCAAAGAGTCAGGATCATCTGCAAGTCATGTTCATGACTCTCCGCAAACCACTGCTAGTCATGTTAGCGGAATGGAGGTTGATAAGAAACCTGGATGTAGAAGTTTTAAACCTAAGTTCCCTTGTAAGATATGTAAGGGAGACCGTCTTACTCATTTATGCCTGGTATTCCAGAGGTCTAAAGGATATGGTCCGAGTCTGAAAGTTCTTCTACTCCTACATCTGATATGGTTTCTCGTCAATCCCATAAACCATTGGTTGATAAGGTGGCTGAGCCAGTGCAATCATTGGCCGATTACACTCCTCTTTTGTGGGGTGAAGCGCCTAAAAAAGGAGTCTGCTTAATTTCTTGTACATAGTTTTCTAGTATAAGGGGCGTTCCAGTTTCTTCGATTGTTCCCCCTCCAAGTTCCAAGAGTGTTTCCTTTGATTGGGATAGTCTTGTCGAGCCTCATCTTCTTTTTGTTGCACCTTTCCAAATAAAGGTCAGAGTTAATTCCAAAAATTTCTATCGATGTATGGTGGATGAAGGATCCTCTGCAAGTATTATATCCTCTTTGACTTGGAAAGCTTTGGGTTCCCCAAAGTTGTTGACAGCTCATAGTCAGTTATTAGCCTATGATAGAAGACCTGGTGAATCTATGGGTGTTCTTCCTCAATTTCCTATCACTTTAGGTGGGAAGACTGTCTCAATAAATATGATGGTGGTTGATAGCCCTTTAGAATTTAATATGCTACTTGGGCATGATTATGTCTATGCTATGAATGTTGTTGTGTCTTCACGCTTTTAAGTAATGTGCTTTCCTCATAATGGGAATATTGTCACTATTGATCAGCTTGCATCTGATAATTACCACCCTAATTCAACTTTACTGTAGAGTACCCCTTGGTTTGTTCCAAGTGTTCAAGTAGACTCTACCCCGCCACAGGCAATTATGTGGCATTGAATCCTGATTGTTCAAATGCTTCTAAGAAGGATCCTTTGACCTATTATTCTACTTCTTGGGACTTGGTCCTGACAGTTGACCAAGAGATTCTTCCTATAGGGACATGGGGCCCTTTAATTCCCTTTGTTGATCCTTGTAGTTCTCATGATTTCCTAGAACTTGTTTTGCCTTCACAGGAGGAACTCTTTGAAGCCATGAGTTATGACTACCAAAGGAATCCTTGGCCTGAGCCCTGCAAGGGGGTTTTTCAGATGAACTATTATGCGTAATCCACAAGGTTGCATGGTTCCCTATACCATATTGTATATATAAGGTACGCATTTTCGAGTTTTGTATTATACAACACAAGATTTTATATGAATTTTATATGTGGGATGTATTAACTTCTTGTCTAGTGTTCCTATTTATGTATACAGAACTTGGAAGATTTCTCCTTTGGAAATTTTTATGGTTGGTTCGTTCTAACAGGTATTGGTTTCCGGAACTGGCATATAAGTTAGATTTTTCCACCTGCATTGTGCACTTATCAGTTTCCTTTTCCATTTTTGGCCTTAGGATCGACCCCACCAAGTTATGGTGTGAAACCTTCTCATTTCTTAGAAGTATCATGACTTGTGTGATAGAGCCTACCTTATCGTGGGTGCCCTACTTAGTACCTTGTTGTCACTTGGCACTCATGCTGATTTTTTTCCTTAGGCTCGGAAGTCCTATGTAGTCCCGCCATGACTTATACGATGAAGACTCATTTCTCTTTTCTTCTTCGTTTCGTTCTGGCCTTATACCCTAGAGGCTCCTTTGTGTTGAGTTGTACTACTGCATTGCATGTTGACCACTTGCACCTTTTGGCCTAGAGACGGCTTCACTTGGCCTCGTGTTTAAGCCAAATTTTGACCATGATGACTGCAAAATCAACCTTGCTTACCTTTGAATTCTACAGCTTCACACACCTTGACTCGTGGTAGGAACGCACCTTTGAGTGTCACTGACCAGTTTTCACCTCCCTGCATTGAGCATAGGAATGTTCCATTCCCAGGAACTAGATCATCTGTTTCACTGACACTCGTTCTTTCCACTATACCATAGCATTCTTTTTATTTCTTTTTCAAGCTTAACAGAAAAAGACAAAAAAAAATTAAATATTCCAAAAAAAAGCGGGAACGGGACAATATTTCCATTTATTGTTGGCATCTAGAGTTAGTCATGTCGCCCTTGAACAAAACACTCAAAACAAAGTCTCCTCCATTTGGGCGGGATTTAGTTTGACTTAGGTACACCTCAACCTTGTTATTGAGTCAGTTCTCCCCCGATTGGTTATCTCTTCCAATCATATGAAGGGTTTTTTCATGCCTCCTGCATGACGAAATTATACAGAGTCATCATATGCTGCCATATAGTCAGATTTAGTCGTGCTTTTGTTCAAGGGAAGTTAGCCTGAGTCGGCCTCTCTGCGGTGTCTCTTGACTCATTTTTCAGTCGGCCATCCCTGGTTGTCAGTGTCATGTCTATTATCACATTAGCTATATTGGTCCTTTACTCGTGCCGGTTTGAGAAGGTCTCCATTGACTTCTTGCTGGCAGGTCTTGTCCTTATCGACGACGATATCTTGCTCTGAGGACAGGTCTAGAGCTGCACCCTAGCCCTATTTTCATTATTGATAGGTTACCTTGTGCTTAGCATCGATCAATATCATGGGACTTTGACTGAGTGGTTTCCCTTGTGTTCGACATCAGCTTACATTATCACACATTGGGATTCGTGCAGTACCGTGGTTTCCATTTGACCCTATTGGTGGATACCTCGCCTCTTTGTCAACTTTCATTATTGGTTGGTTCAGAGGGTTTCTGTTGTGCGCTAGCCACATCTTGTGTATGGCAGAAACGTACTTCGGTTGGGTTACTACATCTCTTTCGTCCGATTCCTTCCACATTATTGGCCTACGAGTTACACTTGTGCTCGATTGATGAAGGATGCCTTAATGCCTTCCTTCGAGCGGATCTTTCCCTATCAACTCCGGCTCATTGCTCTGGGGCAAAGATCTAGAGTCCATTTGGCAGTACCTTTGGGTTTGCATTCATTAATGGTAGATCCTTCGTTATCGACAGTGGGAAACCATCATTGTCTCTTGATCGATAGATTCTTACAGGTGTTCGACTCCAGCTCATCTATTCACACTTGCTGGATTGTACTGGGTACCTTGATGCTCATTATCATTATCGGTGAGTATTCTCGCGTTTGTTAACGGTAGACATCAATGACTGGTAATCAAATGATTTTTCACATGGTCGACTTCAGATCATTTATTCCCATGGTGTAGAAATGTACCACGGTGGTCAGTGAAGACCTCAAGTTGTATCAGCATTC
The DNA here is from genome assembly GCA_000404065.3 of Pinus taeda. NCBI lineage: Eukaryota > Viridiplantae > Streptophyta > Pinopsida > Pinales > Pinaceae > Pinus > Pinus taeda. The sequence goes on along the minus strand of APFE030039418.1, from coordinate 156,117 downwards.
ATTGGTTCACTTGAGAGTTTTTCCTATTGCTGCTAGTTGATACCACTCCACCTTATATGTTGCAGTCAGTCATGGAGACATTCTATATGTTGGCACCTGAGTTTGCAGTGTAGTACCATCCTTTTCCATCATGTTCACTTGGTACCTTTTGGGATCAGTCTTTGATATCAGTGATCCGTTGCATTTTTCAGCATCATTGACAGTCTTATATGTGATATTCAGACATGTACTTGTTCGATCATGATCAGATGATCCATTATGTATTTTCCAGTCATTTATACTTGTATACTCAGTGGATTCGCTTGTACTTGATATGTGGACATGCTTTGCTTTCTCTAAGCATGGCTATGCCCGCTTCAGACAATGCTTCTTTCCGATTTCCATTTGTCGCTTGGCAGGCTGAATTCTGGTGAAGTCCTCCTTGGTTTTTGACAGATTTCCTTTCCATGTACTTGCTTAATACATTTTGGCCATCATGTACCCCTTCTGAACTCATATATTAGGGGGCATCTGTTATAGCTCCAAATCACACTCTTATGGTTTTTGATGCTACACTCATGGCCTAGGGCAACCCCTCCTTCCAGACTTGGTCCAAAATTTAAAAAACAGTGTTTTATCCCTTGTACGCAACATTGCCCTGAGTTAAACATGTGTATATGTAGGTGGGCATATACCCAACCCATGTATATGTATTAAAACACTTGAAAAAATATAAAACTCCTTATTTTTGGGTAGAGATCACGGGTTTTACCTACTGATCACCTGTTACTGCCCGTGGCCCAACTGTTCCCAACCAACTCCCAACTAAAAAACTGCTTTGGGAGAGGTATAAAAAGACCTCAAAGGGAAGGCCTAAAGGAGGAGAGAAGAGAGAGAAATATTATTATATTGAGATTTTTCCCCTGATCAGGTCTAAAGACCCTTGTGCCTTCTGCACTTCCCCCATTGGTATAGGAAACCCTTGTTTCCTTGTGTGTTGATGTTCATCCACTACTTATGACATCATGGAGTAAGTCATGGAAGGAGTTTGCTAAAGGCTTGACGCTGGACGGATCTGGAAGGAAGCTTTGCTTGGAGCCTATGAAAGGTTACTCGGGTGAAAATATTCCTTTTTTACATTCTATTTGTCTATAATAAAGAAACACGTCTTGGTTCCTGATATAAGTCTTCTTTATGTTTATGATATTCATGTTGGAATTCATATGTGAATGGTTGTTTAAAGTTCATAACTAACGACCTTCCTTTATAACATGAAGATGATTTCTTTATAAGTCTTTGTCCATATACTGCTATGTTCTTTGGAATTGGTTGTTTTGCAAGACAAAGGAGCGAAAGGAACTTGAAGAACAGTTTGGACCCTAAAGGACCTTCTCAAACATAGGACCTAAGGTACGCCCCCTGTTATTATAGAATTTGCTTATAATAGCATAATGGTTGTGTGAATGTGTGTTTCTCTGTATAGACAACTTTTAGTCTGCTAGGGTTTCAACCCAAAAATCCCTAGGGAAACATTTCCCTCAATAGGCATATGATCAGCTAAAAAGATGGAGGTGATGATGATAACACGACCAAGGCTTGAAGGCTAATGATAATGCATTCAAAATGGTTATTTACTGGAGATCGGTTCATTTTTTAATGAGCTTAAACACTGGGGGAAACATTTGCTCATTTCTTATGTTTAATTTTTAACGATCTTGAACTCCGTGAAAAAACTGCTCGTGGTAGTCATGTAATAGGGATATCTCATCACAAATGCCAATTTTTATGGAGCTTGCACCTTTCAAAGCTTTTCCCGGGATCCTTTCTTTATGCAAGTTAGGAAACGACCAATCCTACGAGTTTAAAGGGTTAGAGGACCTAGAAATTAAAAAAAATTAATGGTCGCTCTTTGCTTGCATTCAAAAAGGTTTGCATGCCCCCAGGTATAATGAAAAATTTCTAGGTTACCGTATAGAAGTTCCTTCATTTGCAAGATAGTTTCCATCCACACTGTAGATAGAAACACTTCCTGGCTTAGTCCATGTGGACCAAGGTGGTTCTAAATCCCAACCTCCTAACCTTAACAAGGGAATCTTCTTCTGGTCTAACTCCATTTTCCTATAAGGACGGGTGTTGGATCAGTCATTTTCCTTCGTGGAAACTTACTTTATACCTAGAGTTTCCCTGTTGAAGCAGGCCAGGGTGCATGCCCCCTGGGGTTCAGTCATATCCTCCGGAATCACTCACGCTCATCAGGTGGACGGACTAGAGATAGATGAGACATTCCTTGCATGAAAAGACCGTTTAGGGATGGTATTTGACTATTTGCTATGTGTGAGCTGGAGAACGATCGCTGGTCTACGAGCTTGACCATTTCACCTTCATGTGGAAAACACATTACTCTAAAGAGTGAGGAGATGATGGCTCCCATGCAATAAATGTAGTCATGCCCAAGGAGTAGATTATAATCTAAGGGTCCTTGGACTACCATCATGTACATGTGAACGATTTTCCTTCTCAAAGTAATGGGAACATTGGGAAGGATCCCTAACGGTCCACTGGTTCCTTTGTCAAAGCCTATCAGATTTCTCATTTCAGACAGAAGCGATGGCAAAGCGCTTTCCAAGTAGTTGAGGAAAGGATACTCACAGAAGCCCCTTCATCTATGATGGTACCAACCATGACCATTCTATAAGCTTGTACAATGATTCGGAATGGTAAACTAGTTGGTAAATAGGGTCTGCCTTGTATATTTCAATCAAAGGAAATGACTAGGTTTCTTGGAGGTGGGACCGAATAGACGGTCGGATACGACTCTCATGAACTTCCTTCTTGCAGTAAAGGAATGAGTAGACCGCCCCCAAGTTCGTCAGAGTCTGTGTTTATGAAAAGAATTTGAATGGTGTCGTTCTCACTCTCTTCAGTGATGGTATCATTTGAAGATGAACCTTCTAAAGGAAAGACTGGGTCAACTGCCGCCTCGACCTTTTGACTTTCATCTGGTATGGATTCAGAGGGCTCATTTTCAATGATAGATGCTTCGGCTGACCACAATCACGTGCCAGCCAAATTTTCAACTAGTGATGGACTTGGCAAGAGTTTCTTGTATCTAGGAGCGAGCCGTAGCGGTGAAGTAGGATGGTCATCCAAAACTCTTTTAGCTTCATCTAGGAAGGGACAATGGTGGACGACGTGATCAACTTCACACAACTTACAAGGAAATTTGTGATTACTTTTCTATCCAGATACTTCGCTTAAACTAGTTGATGGTGTAATTTGAACATGATCATCAGTTGTTGACGGCGCCAGGTTGTGCAAATGAGGAGACCAGTCCCTTAAGATCCCAGGGATGAAAGTAAAATCTCGATGATAGTGGTCTCCTTTGCAAATGACACATGGAGATGTAGGTTTAGACAGTACGATGTGAGGATTTTTGCTAGATGATGCATGGTTGCCCCCTTTCGCTTTTGGCTCCTTCTTCTTCTTTTACTTTTTCTCTTTCTGCTTCTTCTTCTTCTCAGTTACTTGATTTTTAGCTTTACCAACTTCATTAAGCGAAGAGGAAGAAGGAGAGGGAGAAACGGACGAAGTAGAAGGTTTGGGGGTAACTCTAGTATCATCTAGTTGCTGACTTGATTGTTTAGGAATTACAGTATTCTAAACAACAAAGGTAGAGAAGAGCCATACGAGCAAGCCAATCATCAACACTTGAAGTGAAAATGTGGCCATATGGGGTGCACCAACATCTCCCCAAGAGGATAAAGGGCTAGGATTTCCTCCAAGGGGAAATCCTTGGTTGGTAGACTCCATTTTTCTCAACCTAAAGAAACAAGTAAAGGGGTTGAATCAATCAATCTATTCCTGAAGTCACCATTTTTTACTGGGAATAGTGTCCACCTAGAGCTCTTATTCCACTAAGACTGGTAGCTATCTTAGAAACAAACAAGTAAAGACTACTTTCGCTTTCCTTTATAAAAAATAGATAAGAGGGGAATAGAGGACACCAACCTTAGTATTGCGCTTGGTTCCTTGCATGGTTCCTCTCTTTCCTCATAGATGTTTGCCACTTCTTCTTTGTCTACCCAACTTCAAAGAGCACCTATCGAATCAAAGCAACATAATACTATCGAAGAACAGAGATCTATAGTCATAAACAACATAGGACTAGATATGTATTGACCACACAAATGCATATACAATCAAACATACAAGAATGTGGAGGAAAACTTGAATAGATTTATTAATATCAATAATAGCAAGAGCATTACAACCAATTGTTCTGATCCAACATCATCCTCCAGTAAGAAAGCCCTTCTTCACCTCAGGTAAAGCTTAGATCACCTAACACTATGAAGTTACACCAAGAAACCAACAACACTTCTCTACAAGATACAAGATTCCAGCCTCCGGATCTCTGTGATGAGGGATCCATATATAGATGATTATAGGGGGGTGATTCATCTTCAGGGGTTTTGATTAGTGTCTTCTCTCTGAGAGTTCTTGATTCCACTTGGAGATTGATGATCTCTTACTCATCCCTGGACGAAAACAGAGAGGTAAGTGTTAGAGGAGAAGTTTCTGGAAGATTCTATGATCCTCCACCTCACAAACTGCCTCTTCCATTTGTCCATTCTCACCCATGACACCCTATAGAGGGGCCATCCAGCATGCATCACACCTTTTACACTGTAAGGTAGTATTCATCGCACCCTCTGCATTGGGAATTCTGTATGGTCTAGTTTTGTCCATTTCTGAGCAATTTTCTATGGAGAGCTTCTAGGAGATGATGTAGTCAGCTGACCCTGTTCCTTTAGGTAGTGAAGCAACACTTTTAGGGACTTAGGAGCCCTTAGTTTATGGACATTTATGATTGGGATTGCAGTGCCCAAAAATTAATATAGCAGTTTCCCCCTAAAGCATGAGGTCGTTACTCTTTTGATGTCAGGTGAAATGCTTTACCATGAGGATCCGAAGTTTTTTCGAGCTAGGAGGAGACCTGTAATAAGATACAATACAATACATTATCTTCATAATATTTTTCATGATCCAGCTGAGGCATGTATTCCCATGCTCAGCTTTATAAATCCATTCTCATGCACAGAGGACAGACAACCGTCTGTGCAGCAGACTGATGATTCAGAGAGAGTCATCGTCCTTTGATTTGGATGATCATCTGTTCGGTGATGATGTACATTTGATGTATTTATATTCTTGAATATATCAAAGACCGGATGGATGAAACTAGATATGGGGTCTTCAAAACTCGTTCAATCCTCCTGCGAAGTACAAGTCGATCCATGTGAAAGATGTTCTGGAGTCAAACATGGAAAGACATCGCCTAATTACCAGCCAATGATGTAAGCTATTAACAGGCACGAGAGGGATCACCAATAATGAAAATGATCCTCAAGGTACTATAGTACAATTTGCGTGGTGTGAAAAAGGGACTTGTTATCGAACGCCATGCAAAATCTTCCAGTCGAAGGCCATTTATGTAAACCTGTCGTGAAAAGTGAGAAATTTGCCATTGAGGCATGCTAGCTTCAAAGTACTGAAAGGGGTTGTTCCTAGGTCGACTTCTTGGATAATGAGCTGATGTCCACAAGAAGCGACCCGTCATAGGAGGGCCTTAATGAATCCCACATCTACGACAAAGAATGGAGCAAATGATTTTGGAGGTGAAAACGATCTGATGATACAAGGGTCAGGGAGGCGGTCATGAAAGAGTGGAGCGTGAACGTATTGGAGTGGATGAGACACGGGTTAATTCTCTGAGCGGCTTCTCTTGAAAATACTAGCGGCACTAATGATGGATTGGTAGCGTTAACCCCAAATATGGATGGTGTGATAGACCAACGGTAATATGACCAGTGAATGGAATAACCCAACCCGACTCGGACGGAGTGAAAGTGTCATGTTCGAGAGCGACTTGCTACCAATAAAGTTTTTCCAAGTTTTCTTCCCAATTTTCCCCAGTCATTGCTAACAATACCTCTTTATTTTTGTCAAGCTTGAGGAGGATAACATATGCTTGTTCTATAATTCGCCCTTCGGGTGAACCCGTCGCTATGTTTTAACGAGCCTAGCGATAGTGAAACTCATTCTCATCCATTTGGAGAAGTTTGTCGCTATTGGTTTTAATGAGTTTAACAACAATGATAACTCGGTCCTTTTTCATTTTTAGAGAGTCTGAAAAAAGATGGAAAGGAAACTCCAATAATTCTTTCTCGTTATATAATCCCTTGAGTCCAAAAAATCGTAAAATAATATGAAAGGGATGAATTTTTGATAGTTTTGATGAGCCGAATAAGACAAGCGCTTGATATATTTGTTTAATAATCCCTTAGGTCCAAAAAGATTAAAATCTAGAGGAGGGATAACACTTCCGATGACTTTACTGAGCCGGAGAGGCTAATCGCTCGTCAATCTTTTCATATTTTACAAGTCAGTTGAAAAGAGCTTAAAGGAGATTTGTTTTTCAAGGAATGAGTGATGATTTTGGGTAGCATCTGATTCCAGGTAAGGTTTGGAATTTTCCAATCATGGTAGTGTCACAAGGATGGCTAGCAGAATCACTCTTTGCAGATGTTCCTCAAAATGGTTAAACAACCAAATGGAGGCATATGATTAGCTAAAAATATGGAGGTGGTGATGAGAACACGACCAAGGATTGAAGGCTGATGATAATGCATTCACAATGGTTATTTACTGGAGATCGGTTCATTTTTTAATGAGCTTAAACACTGGGGGAAACATTTGCTCATGGCTTGTGTTTAATTTTTAACGAGCTTGAACTCCGCGAAAAAACTACTCGTGATAGTGGTCATGAATTACTTAATTCACCGTTAGCATTTCGTTCTTTCAAAGATTTTACTACCCTTCAATTGCTTCATCAAACCGATTAAAAATGAAAACATATGCTTGATAAATGAGTTAGGAACACTAATACTTTACTTGAATTGCATGAATGGTAATTTAAAAGTGACTTTTACCTCTCATTTTACCATTTCATTTGAACTTGGTTTGTTAGAGCTCTGGAGGTGCTTTCCCACGTGATTTTCACTAGCTGCATCCGAGATATTCTGTGGACAATTCTTCATGCCGTCTGGACCAGGTAGGAGCTAAACTTGTGCTCTTCAGTTTCATTCTTTCCTTTTTGAATCCTGAGCATGTTTCCCTGCTTTGCTGAGCCTTTGGGGTTTGAAAAATTAGCCTTGGCCCACACCCTTTCTATATCAAAAGGTGTGATGCATACTAGACTTTTCATTGCCTAGTCAGTATGCATCACCCCTAGTACACTACTGGGGTGCGATGGGCGCAAGGAGGGAAGCTTTTGTACTGCTTCCTTATGGAATTTTTGCCTGTTTTTGCCAAATCAGGGCCCTAACCCTTTTCTTGATTGCTTTTCAGAGATTCATCAAGGAAAAATGGTCATTACATGGCAAGAACACAAGCATGAAGAACAGGACATGGTTGCTTTACATGATCTGGGTATGGTAACTGCATTGCGGAACTGTGGCTTGCTGAAGTTTTTCCACATCTCCAGCATGAAGCAACAAATCAACTTGTTGTAATACTTCCTCGATGCCTGGGATCCTACCAACCAGGTGTTCCAGATTAGGAGCAAATCTCTCCCCTTAACTGTCTTCGACATCTATTTTTTGACCGGTTTATCGAGGCATGGTGCCCCTCTCTCATTATCAGGTTCTGCCCGCGGGGGTGAATCTGTGAGAGAGTATATTCGCCGGAACTGAAGAGAGGGATCTCAGCCAAGTACGGATGGCAAGACCAACATTTGATATGTCACCAACCGGCCCTTGAGGACCATTCTGTTCACTTTTGCTAGACTGGCTGGCAGTGCGGCTCTTCACATAGCTAATAGGTCTTACATGTTTTATGCTTTGGAATGCCTTGAACCGAAGGTGTTCAACTGGTGTGACACGGTATTCTCTGTGATGAAAGAACAACTGAACAAAGTGAAAGGTGGAATATCCAAGAATTACGGCCATAGTTATATTTTGACAACTTTCAGTTTGGAGAAGATCCCACTGATGCAGCCGGAGTACATCTCACTTGGTTTACCTCCACCGACTGAGCCACAGATGCATAGATGGGTTGACCTCATGTCTCGACATGCTGACCAGCTTTAGATTTCTTTCTCTCATACCTTCTTTGAGTGGTTTGATCATTAGGAGATGGTTTATGCCAAGTTTCCATATGCTGGCATGGATTTCCGGGGTGACCCAGATTTGGTGCTACCGGTTGGTGAGTAGTGGGGCGCTATGGGTAAATTCTTTGACCATATCTTTATTTATTGTTTTTATAATGTTCTTATGCTTTCTTTGATCAATATTAAACAAAAATCATATGCTCGTGTAGATATCGGACCAGTTCGACCAGTAGTACACCGAAGAGAACCAACTGCCGCTCCGGCAGGAGAGGCTGTGGGGAGGGCTATCCTCTGCAACCTTGATGTGGCTGAGACTCTTTCAGTATTACAGGATTAGGTCAAGGGTCTCACCCTTGGTATTCCGAACGTGAGGACCGATGAGCTGCCTTTGTGGTTGCAGCGACATACTACTGGCATGCCAAGTCGATGGACTAGGCCTTTACGCATGATTGCACTGGCGGTGACTTGTTATCACTAGCATCATTAGACTAGGGTGTCCCCTAGAATTTTGAGTTTTGGGTCATCTGACCAATTTTGTCTTGGTTATAGAACATTATGTGAAAACCATAAATAGTTATATATATATTTTTTTATTTTCGGAGTTTTATTTCGGTTAAGTTACGTGATCCTGTTGCAAATATTGATGAAATGCTTCTTTTTATAAATGTTGTAAATGTCTATCTAACACATAATTTGCCAATGAGTCTATCAATGTGTTTAAATTTCTGGAAATATTTTGATATTGAATGAAATCAAACTCTCTTTCCAAAATTCTGACCCTTAGGAACATGTGATAGATAGCTAGATTCCATACAGAGTAAATACGAGTGAGTTGTAGAATGACGAGCTACGAGTCTAGCTCGATGACAAGTCGACATATGCCATGTGTGATGGCATTAGAGAGGAGTTCTATCAACGCGTTGTATTCAACGATATTGTTCTTCGACTGACCAATACATACGCCTCTAAAACTCACTAACCGCCACTGGGATCGAAGATGGCCCAAGTCACAAAAGATAGGTTTCATGAACTACGACTTGCTCCATCGGCATATCCAACGAATGATTCTAATAAGTCCGACATATGCAACAAATGAAAAAAGTGGATTACCAAACTAAAACAATTACCCTTAGCGAAAACAAAAATGTAACAAAAGCATATGGATTACTACGTGGAATTAAGCATCGTAACGCTTGAGGTACAACCCGTTGCGGGGTTGCGCCAGTGGAATTCCATCATAGTCCATCAACTCATAGGCTCCTTTTGCTAATACACGCTTAACAATATAGGGACCCATTCATAAAGATTTGAATTTCCCTGCTCCCAACTTATCAGACTCCTAGTCGTAAAGTAAGACCAGGTCACCTTCTGAGAAGACATGAGGTTTGACATTTTTATCGAATTGTGCTTTGACTCGTTTCTTATGAGCTTCGTTAGCTGAATCCGCATCGCAACAGGTTTCATCCTATTGGATTAGTTCCAGGAAATGAGCCTCTTCTTCTAAAGTTTCTGGGAGAAGGTCGACTGCGAGCTTGAGGGACGATATTTCACATTGAACTGGTAAGATTGCTTCCAGACCATACACTAGTTGAAAAGGTGTAAACCTAGTTGCATTTCTCACCGATGTCCAGTATGCCAACAAGGCCGAGTACAAGATTAGGTGCCAACTCCATTTATGGACTCTAATCATTCTTTGCAGCATGCGCTTTAGAACTTTGTTGATTGCCTCAACTTGTCCGTTAGCTTGCGGATAATACAGAGTAGAGCTGTCACGAGACAGTCCTAATTTGGCAGCCAACTCAACCATCATGTGATTTTGAAAATGCGATCCATGATCTGTGACTATGGCTTGTGGAATACCGTATCTCGAGACTACATGATTGAAAAAGAAAAGGGCAGCCGTTTCGCCGCTGTTGTTTAATGTAGGCATCGGCTCAGCCCATTTAGTAAAATAGTCAAGGTGGGGTTACATGTCATGAAATCTATGCCCCATTTGGTGAATGACCCAAAAACAACTAATGGCTACATAGGTGTGGGTGGTCTTCCGGTTTTGCTATCGAAGATTTGACAAGGCTGGCAACTTCTGACTGTGGTTATGCAATCTTTGAACACTATTGGCCAAAAGTATCTTGCTCTTAAAATTTTCTGCGCCATAGCATAACCAGATTGATGCCCCCCATGCGTGCCTAAATATTGTCCACTTAGAGCTGCTATTCCCACTAAGACTGGTATCTCTCTTAGAAACAAACAAGTAAAGACTACTTTTGCTTTCCTTTATAAAAAATAGATAAGAGGGGAACAAAGGACACCAACCTTAGTCTTATGCTTGGTTCCTTGCCTAGTTCCTCTCCTTGTATAGTAGTCTCTTTCACTCCTTTTCAGACTCCTCAAAAGAAAAGGTCCATCTGAGCACTTGTCACTTCAGGCTCATTAAAAAATTGAAGGCGACTAGAGTCATCTTTTGTTTTTTCTCGACTCTTAAAAATTGAAAAAACAAGTTGTGTCAAAGCATCTAAAATTCATTTAGTTTGGAAACATTTTCCCCTTTTTATTTTGAGTTGATCAAGTAATCCGCAATCGTGGAAGAAAGTCAATCAAAACCCTGTCGTTCGTAGAGACTTACGAGTCAACTGTCGTTGACTCCGGAAACGAAACTATTCCAGACAAAGCGAACTCATTTGACCAGATCAAAGTCCCCTAGGTTAGTTGGAGCAAGTACTCTGACATCCTTAGAGACTTCGGTTACTCTGAACATTTCTAGTATCCCTACCTCTACAGAAGAAATTCTGCAACAACAAAAGGACATTACAACTTATCCTAGTGTGACGGTAAACACTTCTATTCTTGAACCAGCTCCATCTACAGCTTATTCGGAAGGTGTTACTCCCCAAACACCTGTTGCTATAGAAGTTATATCTTCTTCGGCACCAGAAATATTTTATGGACCTGACAGTCTACCTCTTCCTCCTAGATTGATTGCCATAGAAGAGATTGTGGAAGATCCTCCATCTAACACTCCAACGCAATTTGGAGCTGGGATCACCCTATATCCTTCTTCATAAGAAGTTATTCTCCCGTCATCGGAAGTTCCTGAAGAGTCACTAAGGAATATTTTGGATAGGCTTAACATGTCTGAACAACCGTTGACATCTAGGACTATGTCATCCAACACAACAGTGGTAGAAATTCCTGCTGCTACTCCAACAATGTTCACCGGCGTGCCATCTGCCCCAACTAGCTCTCAATCACTAGATGGAGTCCATCCAGGGGCTATTTCGACAATATGGACTGTTCCCATTTGTTTGTTTGTAATTGTATCTGGAATCCCTTATGTTGACACTCAACAAATTGATCCTTCACGGGGTCAATTTGGGCAATCCCGTCCCCAAAGGAAAATGATTCCTTTGATCATTGGATTACCACCGTATGGAGGGCCGTATACCCTTTCATTGTCTTCTTCGGAAGGATGACCATGCAAGAGTTCATAATAGAATTTAGGTTATGTTGGAATTACATCTAGCGGTTGGGTGCCAATCTTGCCTCAGCAACCAAGAGTTGCATACTCAATGAAACAAAGTTTACCTATGACAAATATCCCCACTACGCTGGCTATTATGGCAGTGTCGCAAGTACAAGCCTTGCTGGTTGTATGCCAACCTCAGGTTTCTCAGGTCGTAATACAACAGCCTCTTGTCCCTACGATGCAACCGCAACCACCGACTAGTGGAACGACACAAGTTCAAACGGGGACCATCACCCGCCATCTTGGTCAAACAATCAGTACTTGACAATAGCTCATGGCTTCACAAACATGGCTGGTGCAATACCAACAACCACAATTCCAACAAGCTTACCAAGGATATGAGCAACAAGTCTTTACAATTAATGGGCAGCCGTATAATCAAAACGGTCAATATCAACAATATCATAAAGGTCATGCCCATCAACCTTACCAAAGTTACCAACATCAAATGCATTATGCTGGTATGCAAAGACCAATCGCTCAGGCAATTCCATCTTATCCTGGGTATGCTTCGCCAAGCTTGAATCAACAGTTTCCCTTTGTGGCAACTTTAAGTTACCAGATCTAAATTGACTAATGAACGTTCCAATTTCCTATGCCCCTTGGTGGCCGGTGATTCCGTATAAACTTCTGTCTAATATTCCTAAATTTAATGGAACTCCAGGTGAAGACCCATCGAATCATGTGATGACCTTTCATCTATGATGTTCATCCAACACTCTCAATGATGATTCGATCAGACTTCGCCTCTTTCATTGAACGTTAACTAGCCTAGCGGCAAAATGGTATATCGAATTGCCTAGAGCTTCGTTTGATAACTTCAGTACCCTAGCCACAACCTTTTTAACCCATTTTTAGTTACCCATAAGGTACGAAACAGGAAATGAGTTGCTTACCAATTTCAAACAAACGACGGCCACTCACATATCCAATCATATTCATGAGTGGCGACGTCGTTGTAGAATGGTAAAAACATATGTTCCTGATCAACTATTGGCTGAATGGTTTATTAAGTCATTATTACCTTCTATTACAGAAGATGTGGCAAAGGGAGGAGTCGTCATTGAAGAGTAAGTTATTGCTTGTGCACAATATCTAGAATTGATCTATACTCAATCTGGTACGCTCTACGATAAAATCCTTGATGCCACTAGACTGTAATTTTCCATTCCACCCCCTCCTAAATCAAACAAAGACTCTCATGCCAATGATGGCGTGATAGGTATGACAAGCACTAAAACCGTAAAGGCTACGTCGAAAAAGACTCGTACAGTTTCAAGTCAAAATTCAAATGAAGAGCTTCTAGCCTCGGAAGTAAATGCTGTGTCGACAGACAAAGGCAAAGAACCCAAGAAACTTGGAGGCAAGAAGAAAAATAAAAGGAAGAAGAAGAACCAGGAAGAGTCATGTCTTGAAAAATCTTCTGCAAACCCTTCTAGGGATAAGAAACCAAGTCGTCCATGCCTAATATGTGATGAGGATCACTAGACCAGAGAGTGTCCATATAAGGTTGAGCTTAGAAGATTCTTCAAGAATTCAAAAACCTTGGCTGTATTGACTGATCCATTTCTGAACCCAGGAACAAATCTAATTGCTAGAGAAAATTCTTCCCCGTCCCAAGTGCTAATGTTGTCGGTTTCAAAGCAACTGAATGATGCTCTCATATCGATAAGGAATAAAGATTACGGGAATCCATAGATGTTGAACAACAGGGATAATGATCAACCTAGTAGTTTGACAACAACTTTGATCGAAGTTGTGACACCCATCATTCCTGAATTATCAATAAAACCGCCAAAGGGAGTAGTGCACAAATCGACGTTTAATCCTTCTGCCAGAGTAGCACAAAACTATAATATCATGGAGGATCTAGCCCAATCGCCCTCTGTGATGTTGACACTTGAGGTAATGTAAAATTTCCCATCCCAAAAGTAGGCTTTATTATCAGCAATAGGTGGGATTGACCCAACGGATTCCAATCTTGTGTCCTTTAACCACAAAGGATATGACCCTCAGTTACCAGCTCAATTAGCTTTCCTTATTCAAGTGAAAGCCCTCAACAAAACTGTTCATAGAACAATTATTGATGAGGGGGCATCCACATGTATTATGTCGATGAGTTGCTGGAAAACTTTATAGTCTCCAACCTTGTTGTGATCGTTGACCACATTAAAAGCATTTGATGGACGAACATACACCCCATATGGGATATTAAGTAACTTGCAAGTCGAACTGGGGGGGAAAAACAGTAGAAATTGATGTTGAAGTTATCGATGGAAACCTCAATCACAACATCCTACTCAGAAGGCCCTGGATATATGGCATGTCTGCCGTTGTGTCGACCTACTTTAGGAAGATTGCATTTCCTTTCCAAGGAGGTATTACAATTAGCGACCAACAAACATTTCTCCCCAACAATTCACAAGTTACGGGAAGCATTGTGATGATCCATGGAAGCCCTAATTCGCTTCAAAATATCAGAATAGGCCTACTAAAAGACCCCACATTAATGGTAACTTTTACCCTACTGCCTCCAATCAATTTGGCGGAAGTGGCTAAGGTAGGAACCTGCAATATGATATCTTCTATTCAAAAGATGTCAAAAAATGATATTAATATGGATCGTCTGTAGGTATTGCCTCTAAGCCCACTAGAAATATTATAACAATCAATGTTTTTGGCATGGGAGGCAAACCCGTATCAACACTCATCAAGCGTTTGGATAGATAAGTCTAAGGAATATGGCACCCCTTCGGATCGTTGGTCACAAGTAAACTCTACAGACGAAGGAATAGTTCAATCGATGATGATTGACGGGGCACCATGGGAATATTACCACCATCGTTCCCATATTCTGAATTGGAAAGAAGATAATTCTAGTGACCTAGACCATCCCTCAGTTTTTGACTTTCTATAAAATACTGTAAATACGGTGGATTCCAAGCGAAACCTATCCAATATTGAAGAGACTATCACCACAAATATCTCGACCAAAACAAATGTTGTAGAAAATATTCATGTTGGCAAATCTTGTTCTTCTTCTAAACTGGAAGTATATAGCGCTCTCTTTGGCAAGTTTAGAGATGTCTTTCCTTGGTCATATGATGAAATTCCAGGCATTGACTCGAGCATAGTTGAACATGAAATTAAGATGTATCCATATGTCAAACTGGTACAACAACGGCTATGGAAGGTGCACCCCAAGAAGGCTGTTACCCTCAAGGCGGAAGTTGAAAAACTCCTCCATGTGAGTTTTATTTACCCAGTTCCTCTAACCGATTGGGTATCGAATATTGTTCCTGTGATGAAGAAACAAGGAACGATTAGTGTGTGCGTCGATTATAGGGATGTAAATCAAGCCTGTCCGAAAGACAACTACCCTACACCCTTCATTGACCAGATAATTGACGAATGCACCAGATGTGAAATCTTTTCATTTATGGATGGATTTTCCGGGTATAATCAAATAAATATCCACCCACAGGACCAGTCAAACACTGCATTTATTTGTCTGTGGGGCACATTCGCATATCGTAAGCTACCCGTTGGTTTTGAAGAACGCAGGGGCAACATTTCAGAGAGCAATGAACTATGCTTTCCATGACATCAAGAACATCGTTCAACCATATCTCGATGATCTTCCAGCTCAATCGCGAAAGCGGACCGATCATCCACATAATTTAAGAGCGATTTTTCTACGTTGCCGACCCTACAAGATATGACTCAACCCTCACAAATGCGTGTTTTGTGTCAGTTTTGGTTGTTTACATGGCTTTGTGGTCTCAAAGGATGGGATTTGGCTCGACTCATGTAAGGTTCATGCAATCATTGATTTGCCTCCACCTTCAAATTTTCTTCAGATTTAGAAACTCCAAGGGAAAGCGAGCTTTTTGAGGAGGTTCATTCCAAATTACATTGAACTTCCTAAAGGTTATACTCGTCTATTGAAAAAAGAAGTACCTTGACTTCGGATCAGGTCGCCCAAGCTTCCTTTGATGCTTTAAAACAATCCCTAATAAAAATGTCATTAATGTATGCTCCTGATTATCAAAAAGACTTTAACTTGTATCTCGTTGCAGCGGATACAACCATAGAAATGGTTTTAGTTCAAGAAGATAGTGGAATTGAACATCATATATATTATTTAAGCCGAAAATTAAATGATATATAAATGAAATACTCCTATGTTGAAAAGCCAGCCCTAGCAGCTGTTCAAGTGATACAGAGATTTCGACACTACATCCTCTTCAGAAAAACTACCATTTTATCAGGTTGCAACCCCGTGACTTATATATTGTCGCGACAATTTCTTGGGGGAAAATATTCAAAATGGATAGCAATTTTACAAGAGTTTGATTTAGAATTCAAAAAATCCAAATCAAAGAAATCCCTGGTTTTCACGGAGTTACTATGTGATCTCCCATCGTCATCCAACGATGCAACATCTGAAGAAGCAATCGTGGACGAAAATTTGTTTCTGATATCTTCAAGAAATTCGTGGTCTAATACCTCACGTTTCCAAACCCAAACATATAGGTCTAATACCTCACGTTTCCAACAACGAAGGATACGATACCAAGCAAAAGACTACGTGATCGTTGGTGATATGCTTTACCATTGTGGTATCGATACAGTTTTGTGGAGGTGCGTCACCCATGAGGAGGACGAAAAAGTCCTAAATGATTGTCATTCAGGGACGTGTGGGAGGCATTGATCTGGTTATGCTACAACACAGAAAATTTTAAGAGCAGGATACTTCTAGCCAACAATGTTCAAAGATTGCATAACTGCAGTCAGAAGTTGCCATGCTTGTCAAATCTTTGATAGCAAAACCAGAAGACCACCCGCACCTCTGCAACCAGAAGTTGTTGTTAGGCCGTTCACCAAATGGGGCATAGACTTCATGACATGTAACACCACCTCGACTGGTGGGCATGGGTATATCATAGTCGTAGTAGACTATTTTACCAAATGGGCCAAGGTGATGCCTACATTAAACAACAGCGGCGAAATGACTGCCCTTTTCTTTTTCAATCACATAGTCTCCAGATTCGGCGTTCCACAAGCCATAGTCACATATCACGGATCGCATTTTCACAGTCACAAAATGGTTGAGTTGGCTGCCAAATTAGGACTATCCCATGACAGATCTACTCCGTATTATCCGCAAGCTAACGGACAAGTTGAGGCAATCAACAAAGTTCTGAAGCGCATGTTGCAAAGGATGATTGGAGTCCATAAATGGAGTTGGAACCTAATCCTGTACTCAGCCTTGTGGGAATACCGGACATCGGTGAGGAATGCAACCGGGTTTACACCTTTTCAACTAATGTACAGTCTCGAAGCAATCTTACCAGTTCAGTGTGAAATCTCGTCCCTCAAGCTCACAGTCGACCTTCTCCCCGGAACTTTAGAAGAACAGGCTCATTTCTTGGAACTAATCCAATTGGATGAAACCGATCGCAATGCGGCTTCGGCTAACGAAGCTCATAAGAAATGAGTCAAAGCGTAGTTCGACAAAAATGTCAAACATTGTGTCTCCTTAGAAGGTGACCTGGTCTTACTTTACGACCAGGAATCCGATAAGTTGGGAGCAGGGAAATTAAAATATTTATGGATAGTCCCTATATTGTTAAGCATGTATTGGCAAAAGGAGCCTACGAGTTGATGGACTATGATGGGATTCCACTGGTGCAACCCCGCAACGGGTTGTACCTCAAGTGTTACTATTCTTAATTCCGCGTAGTAATCCCTATGCTTTTGTTACATTTTTGTTTTCGCTAAGGGTAATTTTTTTAGTTCGGTAATCCACTTTTTTCATTTTTTGTAGATGTCAAACTTATTGGAATCATTCATTGGATATGCCGATGGAATGAGTCGTAGTTCACAAAACCTATCTTCTGCGGCCTAGGTCGTCTTCGATCCCGGTGGCGGGTTAGTGAGTTTCAGAGGGGTGTGTATTGGTCGGCCGACGAACAATATCGCTGAATACAGTGTGTTGATAGAACTCCTCTCTGATGCCATCGCACATGGCATATGCTGACTTGTTGTAAAGCTAGACTCACAGCTCGTCATTCTACAACTCAATGGTATTTACTCTGTATGGAATCCAGCTATCATGTTCCTAAGGGTCAGAATTTTGGAAAGACAGTTTGATTCAATATCAACATATTTCCGGAAATTTAAACACATTGACAGACTCATTGGAAAATTATGTGTTAGATAGACATTTGTGAAATTTAAAAAAATAAGAATTTCATCAATATTTGCAACAAGATCAAGTAACTTAACCAAAATAAAACTCTAAAAAAAATAAAAATAAATAATAAATAAATAAAAATATGTATGTATATATATATATATTATATATATATATATATATATATATATATATATATATATATATATATTATATATATTATATATATATAATATATATATATATATAATTGTTTATGGTTTACACATAATGTTCTGTAATCAATGAAAATTTGGTCAGATGACCCAAAACTCAAAATGCTAGGGGGCGCCCTTGTCTAATGATGCTGGTGATAACAAGTCATTGCCAGTGCAACCATGCATAAAAGCCTAGTCCATCAACTCGGCACGCCAGTAGTATGTCACTGCAACCACAGAGGCAGCTCGTCGGTTCTCACATCCAGAATACCAAGGGTGAGACCCTCAACCTGATCCTGTAATGTTGAAAGAGCCTCGGCCACGTCAAGTTCGCGGAGGATAGCCCTCCCCATAGCCTCTCCTGTAGGAGCGGCAACTGGTTCTCTCCAATGTACTGCTGGTCGAACTGGTTCGATATCTACATGAGCATATGAGTTTTGTTTAGTCTTGATCAAAGAAAGCATAAGAACATTATAAAAAAATTAAATAGAGATATGGTCAAAGAATTTACCCATAGCGCCCCACTGCTCACCAATAGGCACCACCAAATCCGAGTCACCCCAGAAATCCATGAAAGCATATGGAAACTTGGTGTAAACCATATCTTGATGATCAAACCACTCGAAGAAGGTATTAGAGAAAGAAATCTAAGGCTGGCTAGCATGTCGAGACATGAGGTCAACCTATCTCTGCATCCGTGGCTCAGTCGGTGGAGGTAAACCAAGTGAGATGTATTGCGGCTGCATCAGTGGGATCTTCTCCAAAGTGAAAGCAGTCAAAATAGAAACATAACTGAAATTCTTGGATCTTCCGCCTTCACTTTGGTCAGTTGTTCTTTCATCACAGAGAGTACTGCATCACACTAGTTGAACACCTTCGGTTCAAGGCATTCCAAAGCATACTGCATGTAAGACCTGTTAGCTATGTGAAGAGCCGCACTACCAATCGGTCTAGCAAAAGTGAACAAAGTGGTCCTCAAGGGCCGACCAATGACATCTCGAATGTTGATCTTGCCATCCGTACTCGGCTTTGATCCCTCTCTGCAGTGCCGGTGAATATACTCTCTCATGGATTCACCCCCGTGGGCATAACCTGATAATGAGAAAGGGGCACCTGCCTCGATAAACCAGTCAAAACATAGATGTCCACGATAGTTAAGGGCATAGATTTTCCCCTAATATGGAACACCTGGTTGGTAGGATCCCAGGCATCAAGGAAGTATTGCAACAAGTTTATTTGTTGCCTCATGCTAGAGATGCAAAAAAACTTCAACAGGCCACAGTTCCGCAATGCAGTTTATCGTACCCGGATCATGTAAAGTAACCATGTCCTCTTCTTCATGCTCATGTTCTCACCATGTAACGACCATTTTTCCTCGATGAATCTCTGAAAAACAAACAAGAGAAGATTCAGGGCCCTGATTTAGTAAAAACAGGAAAAAATTCCATAAGAAAGTAGTAAAAAAGCTTCCCTCCTTGCGCCCATCGTACCCTAGCAATGTACTAGGGGTGATGCATACTGACTAGCTAGTGACAAGTCTAGTATGCATCGCACCTTTCGATATAGAAATAGTGTGATGGGGACACAACGAATTGTTAAAACCCTAGAGGATCAACAAAGTAGGGAAACATGCTCAGAATTCAAAAAGGAAAGAATGAAACTGAATAGCACAAGTTTAGCTACTACCTAGTCCAGACGACGCCAAGAATCATCCACAGAATCTCCCAGAAGCTACTAGTGAAAATCAGGGGGGAAAGCACCTCCAGAGCTCCAACAAACCAAGTTCAAATGAAATGGTAAAATGAGAGGTAAAAGTCACTTTTAAATTACCATTCACGCAATTCGAGTAAAATATTAGTGTTCTTAACTCATTTATCAAACATATGTTTTCATTTTTAATCAGTTTGATGAACCAATTGAAGAGTTAGTACAATCTTTGAAAGAACGAAATGCTAATGGTGAATTAAGTAATTGATGACCACTATCATGAGCAGTTTTTTCGCAGAGTTCTAGCTCGTTAATTAAACATAAGCAATGAACAAATGTTTCCCCCAGTGTTTAAGCTCACTAAAAATTGAACCGATGTCTAGTAAATAACCATTGTGAATGCATTATCATCAGCCTTCAAGCCTTGGTCATGTTCTCATCATGACCTCCATCTTTTTAGTAAATCATATACCTCCATTTGATTGTTTACCCTTTTTGAGGAACATCTATGAAGAGTGATTCAACTAGCCATCCTTGTGACACTGCGATGTTTGGAAAAGTCCAAACCTTACCTAGAATCAAGTGCTACCCAAAATCATCACTCGTTCCTCAAAAAATGAGTCTCCTTTAAGCTCTTTTCAACTAACTTGTAAAATATGAAAATATTGTCGAGCGATTAGCCTCTTCGGCTCGTTAAAGTCGTCGGAAGTGTTATCCCTCCTCTAGATTTTAATCTTTTTGGACCTGAGGGATTATTACACAAAAAGATCGAGCGCTTGTCTTATTCATCTCATTAAAACTGTCAAAAATTCATCCCTTTCGTATTATTTTACACTTTTTCAGACTTAAGGGATTATATGACGAAAAAGAATTATTGGAGTTTCCTTTCCGTCTTTTTTCAGATTCTCTAAAAATGAAAAAGGATCGAGTTATCATTGTCGTTAAACTCGTTAAAACAAATAGACAAACTTGTCCAAATGGAGGTACATAGCGACGAGTTCACCTGAAGGGGAGATTATAGAACAAGCATATGTTATCCTCCTCAATCTTGACAAAAATAAAGAGGTACTGGTCAATAATGACTGGGGGAAATTGGGAAGAAAACTTGAGAAAACTTTATTGGTAGCAAGTTGCTCTTGAACATGACAATTTCACTCCGTCCGAGTTGGGTTGGTTTATTTCGTTCACCGGTCATATTAGCATTGGTCCATCACACCATCCATCTTTGTGGTTAATGCTTACAATCCATCATCAATGTCACCAGTATGTTCAAGAGAAGTCTCTCAGAGAATTAACCTATGTCTCATCCGCTGCGATACATTCACGCTCCATTCTTTCATGACCACCTCCCTGAACCCAGTATCATTAGATCATTTTCACCTCCAAAATAATTTGCTCTATTCCGTGTCGTAGATGTGGGATTCATTAAGGCCCTCCTATGATGGGTCGCTTCTTGTCGACATCAGCTCATTATCAAAGAAGTAGACCTAGGAACAACCCCTTTCAGTACTTTGAAGCTTGCATGCCTCAATGGCAAGTTTCTCACTTTCGACGACAGGTTTACATCAATGGCCTTCGATAGGAAGATTTTGCATGGTGTTCGATGCCAAGTAAATTTTTCACACCACGCAAATTGTACTGTAGTACCTTGACGATCATTGTCATTATTGGTGATCCCTCTCACACCTGTTAACAGCTTACATGATTGGCTGGTAATCAGGCGATGTCTTTCCATGTTCGACTCCAGAAAATCTTTCATATGGATCGACTTGTACTCCAAGTGAAGATTGAATGAGTTTTGAAGACCCCGGATCTAGTTTCATCCATCCAGGCTACGATATATTCAAGAATATAAAGACATCAAATGTACATAATTACCGAATAGATGATCATCCAAATCAAAGGATGATGACTTCATCCGAATCATCAGTCTGCTGCACAGACGGTTGTCTGTCCTATGTACATGAGAATAAATTTATAAAGTTGAGCATGGGAATGCTCGCCTCAGCTGGATCATGAAAAATATTATGAAGATAATGTATTGTATTGTATCTTATTACAGGTCACCTCCCAGCTCTAAAAAAATTTGGATCCTCATGGTAAAGCATTTCACCCGACATCAAAAGATTAACAACCTCATGCTTTAGGGGGAAACTATTATAGACATTTTTGGGCACTGCAACCCCAATCATAAATGTCCATAAACTAAGGGCTCCTAAGTCCCTAAAAGTGCTTCTTCACTACCTAAAGAAACAAATTCAGTTGATTACATCATCTCTGAGAAGTTCTCCATAAAAAATTGCTCAAAACTGGACAAAACTAGACCATACAGAATGCCCAATGTAGAGGGTGCGATGCATACTACCTTCCCAGTGTAAAAGGTGTGACGTATACTAGATGGCGGCTCTGTAGGGTCTGATGGGAAAGAATGGACAAATGGTAGAGACAGTTTGTGAGGTGGAGGATCATAGAATCTTCCAGAAACTTCTCCTCTAACACTTGCCTCTCTATTTTCACCCAGGGATGAGTAAGAGATCATCAATCTCCAAGTGGAATCAAGAACTATTAGAGAGAGGACACTAATCAAAACCCTAGAAGCTAACTCACTCCCTACAATCATCTATATATGGATCCCTCATCACAGAGATCCAAAGGCTGGAATCTTGTATCTTGTAGAGAAGTGTTGTTGGTTTCCTGGTGTAACTTCATAGTGATGGGTGATCTAAGCTTTACTTGAGGTGAATAAGGGCTTTCTTTCTAGAGGATGATGCTGGATTAGAACAATTGGTTTTAATCCTCTTGCTATTCTTGATATTAATAAATTTATTCAAGTTTTCCTCCACATTCTTGTATGTTTCATTGTATATGCATTTTTGTGGTCGATACATATCTGGTCCTGTGTTGTTTATGACTATAGATCTCTATTCTTCGATAGTATTATGCTGCTTTGATTCCATAGGTGCTCTTTGAAGCTGGGTAGATGAGGAAGAAGCAGCAAAGATCTATCAGGAAGGAGAGGAACCAGACAAGGAACCAAGCGTAAGACTAAGGTTGGTGTCCTTTGCTCCCCTCTTATCTATGTTTTATAAAGGAAAGTGAAAGTAGTCTTTACTTGTTTGTTTCTAAGATGGCTACTAGTCTTATTGGGAATAGTGTCTACTTAGAGCTGCTATTCCCACTAAGACTAGTAGCTATCTTAGAAACAAACAAGTAAAGACTACTTTTTCTTTCCTTTATAAAAAATAGATAAGAGCGGAACAAAGGACACCAACCTTAGTCTTGCGCTTAGTTCCTTGCCTGGTTCCTCTCCTTCCTGATAGATGTTTGCCACTTCTTCTTCATCTACCCAGCTTCAAAGAGCACCTGTGGAATAAAAGCAACATAATACTATCAAAGAACAGAGATCTATAGTCATAAACAACAGATGACCAACTATGTATTGACCACACAAATGCATATACAATCAAACATACAAAATTGTGGAGGAAAACTTGAATAGCTTTATTAATATAAACAATAGCAAGAGGATTACAACCAATTGTTTTGATCCAACATAATCCTCCAGAAACAAATCCCTTCTTCACCTCAAGTAAAGCTTAGATCACCCAACACTATGAAGTTACACCAGGAAACCAACAACACTTCTCTACAAGATACAAGATTCCAGCCTCTGGATCTCTGTGATGAGGGATATAAATATAGATGATTATAGCGGGGTGAGTTAGCTTCTGGGGTTTTGATTAGTGTCCTCTCTCGGATAGTTCTTGACTCCACTTAGATATTGATGATCTCTTACTCATCCCTGAGCGAAATCAGAGAGGCAAGTGTCAAAGGAGAAGTTTTTAGAAGATTCTATGATCCTCCACCTCACAAACTCTCTCTGCCATTTGTCCATTCGCGCCCATCGCACCCTATAGAGGGGCTATCCAGTATGCATCATACCTTTTACAGTGGGAAGGTAGTATGCATCGCAGCCTCTGCATTGGGCATTCTGTATTGTCTAGTTTTGTCCATTTCTGAGTAGTTTTCTGTGGAGAAATTTTGGGAGATGATATAATCAGCTGACCTTGTTCCTTTAGGTATTGAAGCAACACTTTTAGGGACTTAGGAGCCCTTAGTTTATGGACATTTATGATTGGGGTTGTAGTGCCCAAAAATGTCTATAACAAGGGGTCTCATACTTAGCTGAGAATTGCTAAGAAGAATTAATGCCTCAATACATTAGCTACCATTTCATCCATTATGTCATAGATACATTATTCATCCATTTACAAGTAAAAACATGATGAGATCCATACATAGATGCTATTATAAAACATTTTCATAACCATCATAATAGCAACAAAAATACCAAGGAAATCGTAGTCATATAATCCACATATAAGCTAGTATAATACTGACAAAAATACAATTAGAAATAACCTCATATTAATGATGCAAAATCCAAACCCAGGATGGGACGTCCACGTTCCACCCAAATGTAGAGTGGCTTAGACAAATCTCTCTTCAATCATTCACCCCCGTGCCATATTCCAAGCATGAATGTGGGATCTCATAGAACACATTGATCCAAAACCATCTAGGGGTTCCAGAGGCCAACCACCTCAACCCATCAAATAATTATTCCACCTCACGGCCGAACATTCCAAAACTATCATCAGATTGGTCTCTACGCAATCCTTCTAGGGCTCTAGAGCATTTGTTCCAACCAAGGCTTCCAGGACTAGTAACTCAACCCATAGCTGTTTTTGGGCTCCCAAAGTGTTTTTTAAACCTGGGCTTCCAGGACTAGTAACTCAACCTGCCAAGGGCTTCCAGAGTATTTTTCCAACCAAGGCTTCCAGGACTAGTAACTCAACCCATATTGTTACAGGGCTTCCAGAGCATTTGTCTAACTAGGGCTTCTAGGAACTAATAACTCAACCCAATATAAAGGAAACATGAGAACTAACCAAAACAAAACAAGGAAATAAACCGACAATTTCCATGGCTATCCAGGAAATGGCAAGGCTAGACAATTGGCTATCAATCTAGCAAATCCTCCATGCCAGTGACAGATTGTGACCAATAATCCACATGCATATGCCATGCATGCCAAAACTAGTGAAGAAAACATACATGCAACTCGGTACATGCAAGATAAATTTGTTGGAGTTGCTGATACTGATGTCCTCTTGTGATTTCCTCCTCTTCCTTTTCCTTCTCACTCTAAAAATTGAAGTATGCCACACTCTCCAAGAGCACTCCAAGGAAAATCTAAGTGTCCAAGAGTACAAGAGAGAGAAAATAATCAGAGAGCTCTGAAATGAACTGACAAAAGTATGTGTATTGATCCTCATAAGCGTTTTTATCAATCAGGCCTCTGTTTTCTTCAGTTTCCATTATTTTCCTTCATTTTCCTCCTCACATGCAACCTATGACCTTTCACCTCCCTTTTCTCCTAATTTCCACTATTTTCAGAAATAAATGTGCCAAAAATGTCATTTTTCCTTTCCAAAGCCTTAGCCATAATTTCCTTAGCCATTAATAACCAAATCATCACCCACACTAAGATTTATTTCCCAACATTTAGCTTGGAATAAGTGTCCCATCAACTATGGTTATTATTTTTCCTTCATTAACTTTTATTATATGGAATTTTCACCAGGGTTGTTACAGAACCCTCCCCCCTTGGGGGAGCACCATCCTTAGTGTTCAACAACACCTATAACCACAACAATTATGTAAGAGAAACATACTGCAGATGGAGATTTATAACTTAGCTCGTTGCAATATTTACAATGATTAACCTGCTAAAAGGCAACCAACATGAAAACATAACAAATGTAACATCATAATGACATGACACCCATACCGCTTATTGGATCTTTATAACATATTTCATGGTAGTATTTACATTCATATACATATTTACATATACCAAACTTCTTTTCCTCAACCAGAGAACAAGGAAGGATACATAGCCCACATCTGATTTGGCATCCTTAACCTGCTCGATTTCTCGATTCTAGAACATGAGAACCTTTTTCTCCGATATACATTGAGGCTCCGGCTTGAATTCTCCATTTGGTTCCACCCAAAATACATACCAGTCAGTCACATGGTCACCATCATTAACATACTTGTTAAGCAATGACACATTAAATTAATCATGGAATTTCACTGTTGAAGACATTGCAAGTTGATAGGCTACTAGCCCAATACTTTCAACAATGATGAAGAGTATACAAAACTATGGTGTCCTCTTGGCTTAAGATCCAATCCATAAGGAGCTCTTCTTCAGTTCTATGTGAAAGTACACATGTTCTCCAACCTAGAACTCCTTGAACAACCTATTCCAATCTGTGTTGCTCTTCTACCTATCTTGTGCTAACTTTAGATTTTTCTTGATTACCTGCATTTCCTATTCCATATCTGCCAACATCTCTGGTCCAATCAACACCCTTCTAATTGGATCACTCTAACTGATGGGAATATTGCAACTTTGCCTATACAATGCCTCAAACAGACTCATCTTCAAGGATTCTTGATACCCATTGTTGTAAGTGAACTCTACCAGTGGAAGATATTCTTCCCACTTTTGTTGTTGATGTATCATGTACATGATCAACATGTCCTCCAATATCCATTTGAATCTCTCTATCTATCCATTGGTCTGTAGATGATAAGACGTACTGAAGGCCAACTCAATGCCTAAACTTGTAAACATCTCCTTCCAAAACTTGGAAGTGAACTTTTCATACATGTTTAACACAATTTTCTTCGGAACACCACGCAACCTAACCACATCTCTAATGAATAACAATGCTACATTGCTAGATGAGAATGTAGAGTTCACTAGAATGAAGTGTGCAACCTTTGTCAACCTATCCACAAAAACCATGATGGAATCATGTTGTGTCACTGTCCTTGGAAAACCAGTGATGAAGTCATTGGAAATGACCTCCCATTTCCATTTTGGAATCACAATTGCCTATAGCAGTCCACCTAGATGTCTACACTCTACCTTCACATGCTAACAATCCAAATTCCTAGCCACCAACTTAGCTACATCCTTCTTCATATTCAACCAATAATAAAATCTCTTCACTACGGTCAATGTCTTCTAAGATCCTGAGTGACCTGAATATGGTTTCACATGAAACTTTCTTAAGATCACCTTCTTGAGATCACTACTATCTGGCACATATTTCATGTCTCTCAATCTAACCAATCCATTTGCTGTAAGGAAATAGTCCACATCATTTGCACCTGCACCTGTACTTGTACCTGTACCACCACACACACATGTACCTGTATGACCATATATACATATACCTATACCACCACATATACGTGTACCTATACTAACACTTGTACCTATACCTATACTTGTACCTATACTACCACCTATACCTATACCTATACTACTATCCAAACATCGCTACAACATGTGCACAATCTCCTTATGCCTGACAACCTCCTGACCTGCTTGCAAAATCCTATCCTATAATTTTGTCCCGTAGGAGCTCATATTGGATAAGAGATCTACCTGTATCTGCCTGCTAAGAGCATCTTCCACCCTATTCTCTTTACCTTTGATATATCTGATCTCAAAATTGAACTCACTATAGCCAACCAATTAGCCTACCTACCAGTCTCATTTAGTTGGTAAAACAGATACTACAACTCATTGTGATCACTCATCAATGTAAATCTCCTACCGAGAAGATAGCGTCTCCACATCTTCAAGGCATGTATGATAATTGCCAACTCAAGATCATGTGTCGGGTGGTTCTTCTCGTGCTCATTCAGTTTCCATGACTCATAGAATACCACTTGTCCATCTTGTATAAGGACTCAAACAAGTCCTTTCTTGCAAGAATCTGTGCATACTACAAATTATTTTTTTAGATATGCAATCTTTAACACTTGTGCTTGTGTCAACAACTACTTAAGCTTCTCAAAGCTAGCCCCACACTCCTCTTTCCATTCAGAATTCTTACCTATCTTCTGCAATGATGTAATAGGATAATAAATATGTGAGAGGTTCTCGATGAACCTCCTATAATAGCCTGCGAACCCCATGAAAGACCTCACCTAATCTACATTCCTATGATCTACTAATGCCATGATGGCCCTTATCTTTTCTAGATCTACTGCAATGTCATCCTTGGAGACAACATGCCCTAAGTAAGGTACCTCAGTCTAAAAGAAACTACACTTGTTGAGCTTAGCATAAAAATGATGCTCTCCCAACAATCTCAAGGTTGCTGCTTGACATGATCTTCCTGATTTTTACACTATACCAATATGTCATAAATGAACACAATAAAAAAAATATCCAAGTATGGATGCAACAACCTATTCATCAAGCACATAAATGTAGTTGGAGCATTAGTAAAAACAAATGAAACTACAACAAACTCATAATTCCCATACCCGGTCTAGAAATTTGTATTGTAAATTTCCTCCTCTTTGATGCATACTTGATGATATCCAAATCTCAGATCAATCTTCGAGAACATTGTTTCTCCCTTCAACTGATCAAACAAGTCCTCAATTCTTGGCAATAGATACCTATTCTTGATGGTCACTTTGTTCAACTGCTTATAGTCAATGCATGATCTGAGAGTACCATCTTTCTTCTTCATAAACAATACTGGTGCACCCCAAGGTGATAGACTTGGCCTAATGTATCCCTTGTCCAGCATTTCCTTAAACTATAGCTTCAAATCGACCAACTTAGTTCTACTCATCCTATAAAGTGATTTTGATGTCAAAGCTTCCCCTAGCACCAACTCAATAACAAATTCTACCTCCCTGTGAGGTGGCAACTCTGAAATGTCCTTAGGAAATACATCTTGAAACTTCTATAGAACTAGGTACCTACTCAAAACATCTTCATCCTCAACTTCCTTACTTTTGTCACTATAAATGTGCAGTGCAAATAAAATACACCCTTTCTACCAACTGAGCTTTGCTTGCATAGTTGTTACCATCCTAACTAGTGTGCCTTTCTTCTTTCCCTGTAAGACTCTGGGTTCTCCATTGTCATACAAGCACTCAATAGCTTTGTCATAACAATCCACATTGGTTCTATGAAGTTACAACCAACCCATTCCTAACAACATATTGTATGATCCAAAAGGTAATACACTCAAATGTGTTGTGGTAGGCATGCCATTCAAATCAAATGCAGAAGCTCTCACCCAATGATGAACCCACTTATTTGTACCTATAGCCAACTATACTAACCAATATTCTGCATGAAATTCCTTACTCAAACCACAATTATCCACCAAGTCAGGACTTACATAGCTATAATTAGATCCAAGGTCAATCAAAATAGAAATAAATTGATCACAAAGCTTACCGTCCATCTCAATGATAGATGCCTGATGGTCTACCTGTTTGTTATCCAATACTGCATGAATACAAGGAATGCTCTGATCAAAAACCCCAAAAGTTTGTGCATCTTGTGAACTATATATCTGAGGCCTACCACCTTGATTCTATGGACAATATCTGATGCAATGATCCTTGCCACAAGTCCAACACTCTATAGGCTTCCATCATGCATCCTCATTTTGCTCCTTAGATCGAAATCCTTATACTTTGTCTGAAGGTTTAACTTCTTAGATGGTACTACATTCTCTTTATTACTTATACCTGAGGTCTTGCTCATGTTCTGTCCCATTTTCATTTTTTATCCTCATTACCTTTCTAGTTTGTCCTAGTCTCAGGTCTGTGATTCGATTTCTCATAGAAATGCCTTAGATTTCAGATGATATCCTTGAATGATTTGGGATCATTGCACTCAGTCTTGTCTTTGAATGAAACTATTAATCCATTAATGAAACTATGAATCTTGGCCTTTGCCTCCATTAGGTAAGGCACATACCTTAGTAGCTCCAAGAACCTACTAGTGTACTCCTCATCTCTCATCGATCCCATCTTTAGCTCATAGAATAATTTTTCATTGTCATCAAAGTATCTCTCCGATAGGTACTTCTTCTCGAATAGCCTCCCAAAATCACTCCAAGTCAAGTCCTCCTCATGAATACATATGAAATTCTTCACATATTCCCACCAAACGTCTACTTTACCTTTGAGACTGAATGTAGCTACTCTAGCTTTCATGTTCTCTGAATAATCATGTAACCTGAAGAACTTCCTCATGCTAAGAAACCATGCCTCTACATCCTATGGTTTCTTCATATCTCCATCAAAATTAGGTAGCTTTTCTTTCTTAAACTCATATGGAAAGTATCCCATACCACTCCTTCTATAAGGATGATGACGATGACGATCATAGTTCTTATCTAAACCAGAACTAGAATAGTGCCCATGTCCATCACCTCTCATATCCAGAGTGCCCAACAATTTTCCATCTCTCATTGTGTCATTATATCTATATGACCTATGACCAACACAATACCTACTACCAAATTCCCCATTAGTTTTTTCCTCCTACTCATGGTTGATCCGAGGTGGTCCCTATCACAGCAAACCTGACAAACATTGAAGTATCATTGCACTCACCTCTGCTTGTTTCTCTTGTGCATGTATGATTCTATCATTATCTTCCTTACAACTCCTTATTTCTACCTTTAAGATTTTTAATGTGTATACTAGATCATAAGAATGCCCAACACCATGCTGCTAATCTGATCCATAAGGAGAGTCTCGGGAACTATATTCTACCATCTTGCTAGTCATATTTGATATTTCTTCCGGCAAGGTACATCATATCAGCTAAACCAAATCACAATAAACCAACGTACCTTAGCATAGTTTGGGGAGGATATTTCATCTGCAAAATCAATGAATTAGCTTAATTCATGTATAACATAATCACAACAACATATAGAAATACAACTCATAAGCATATAACCCTATAACAATCATTCTAGTTAGAGTCTAGTCACCAATGCATGACCATGTCAACCACACATACCATGACCTCATGAATGACAACATCAACCGTACCATTGTACGTGGAACATGCACAACCATAAATGTAGATCATACACCAACAAACATGCAAACAACACACAAGCATAACCATGGTCAACACACACTCATAAACACATATAATCGAGCATACATGAACAACACTTGTAACAATGGGTAGCAACATGTAACCAAGCATACAATAATGATACATGTAACTGACATTTAACAACATCTAACCATTAATACACTCATGAAAATTCACTCCACAGCAACATCATCAACTTACACCATGTGACATCACTACAACAATGATCAACACCTGCAAATGCAACAAGAACATGGAATACAAACATAAGAGACACACATGCAACTGACATGAATACATGAACAAGACGCACAATCCACGAGTCTAAGGGGTGAACCATGCTTTGATACCACTCTGTAACACCCTCCTCTCACATCTATCCAAGTAACCAACCAACAGGGGTAAACATGTGACTAGAGACCACTATGAAATGAGTCGACCTCCTAAGTCACGTTAAGCAAGTGGAACCAACGGAAGCATGCCATACAGACCATCGACATCAGCATTATGAGCCTCATGAACCATACCAAACATTCTACTAACCATCCCTTGGG
Source organism: Pinus taeda (assembly GCA_000404065.3). NCBI lineage: Eukaryota > Viridiplantae > Streptophyta > Pinopsida > Pinales > Pinaceae > Pinus > Pinus taeda. The sequence continues at coordinate 124,765 of APFE030039418.1, read as the reverse complement.
CACCACTGAGATTTTGAACCACTTGACCCCCAAACACTCCCATGATATAGGCCTTCCAGCATCCAGGAGGCTCTGGATGCTCTCATGACAAGGCATGAAAACATATAGAGACTATTTTTTTCAATGTTGTGCTAGCATCCCCAGGATTTGAGCCACGTTTTTAGGCCTAGAGCCCAAGTCACTCCTCAGAATTGAATGACACCTTCAGAAAAATAAGATAGGCAAAATAAAATACTTGAACAAGCCCTTGACTGGACCCATACTAGTCATGACAAGCATTTCTTCAAACATATTACGCATATGTAATCTATAGGTGTAAATAACATATCTAAGTATAGGGTTCTCATACTTCGCTGAGAATCACTGAGAAGCATTGATGCCTCAACACATTAGCTGCCATTTCATCCATTAGGTCATAGATACATTTTTCATCCATTTAGAAGTAAGAACATTATGAGATCCATACATAGCTACTATCATAAAACATATATATAACCACCATAATAGAAACAAAAATACCAAGGAAATCCCATCCATATAATCCCCACATAAACCAATATAATACTCATAAAAATACAAGGAGAAATAACCTCATATTGATGATGAAAATTCCAAACTTGGGATCGGACTTCCAGGTTCCACCCGACCATAGAATACCTGAGCCAAATCTCTCTTCATCCATTCACCCCCATGCCATATTTCAAACATGAATGTGGGATGTCATAGAACACACCAATCCAAAACCATGTAGGGATTCCAAAGGCCAACCATCTTAACCCATCAAATAGTGATTCCACATCACAGTTAGACATCAAAAAACCATCAACAGATTGGTCTCTACCCAACTCTTTAGGGCTCTAGATAGTTTGTTCCAACCAAGGCTTCTAGGACTAATAACTCAACCCACAATTGTTGTCGAGCTTTCAAAGTGTTTGTCCAACCAGTGCTTCTAGGATTAGTAACTCAACCCACCGAGGGCTTGAAGAGAGTTCGTCCAACAAAGGCTTCCAGGACTAGTAACTCAACCCAATATGTTATATGGCTTCTAGAGCATTTGTTTAGCCATGGCTTCCAGGAACTAATAACTCAACCCAAGCTAAAGGAACATGAGAACCAACAAAAACAAAAAAAGGAAATAAAACCCACAATCTCCATGGCTATCCAAGAAATGGAAAGTCTATGTGATCCACTTTCAATCCAGGCAATCCTCCATGCCAATGACAGATCCTGGCCAATAATCGACATGCATATTCCATGCATGCCAAAAATAGTGAAGAAAACATACATGCAACTTAGTTCCTTCAAGTTGAATATGTTATAGCTGCTAATCTGGGTGTCCTCTTGCACTTTCCTACTCTTCCTTTTCCTTCTTGCTCAAAAAATCCAAGTATGCCACACTCTCCAAGAGTTCTCCAAGAAAACTCAGTGTCCAAGAGTATGAGAGAGAGAGAATAATGAGAGAGCTTCAAAATTGAACTAAAAAAAGTTTGTATACTGATCCTCAGAAGCATTTTTATCAACAAGGCCTTTATTTTTCTTCATCTTTCATTATTTTCCTTGATTTTCCTCCTCACATGCAACCTGTGACCTCTCACCTCCCTTTCTCCTCGTTTCCATTATTTTCATAAACAAATTTTCCAAAATTGCCATTCTGCCTTTCCAAAGCCTTAGACATTGCCTTTGCCAATTTCCTTAGCCATTAATAACCAACATCCACACTAGGATGTCTTACCCAACATTCAACTTGGAATAAGTGTCCCATTAACCATGGTTATTTTTTTTCATTTATTAACTTTTATTACATGGAATTTTTACGAGGGTTGTTACAAATCCAATTGGAGGTAGAACAAATGTTAAAGGGAAATTGATCTAGGAATGAGAGACATTTGATGTCTAGGAACCCTATGCTTCTCAGAGGATATTGAGTTTTTAAAGAATCACCTCTTCCTCTCACTTAGCATTCTACACATCATCCCCCCATATCTCTACCACAATTGATTCTCAAACATTCTCTTTTCTAATACTCTAGATCACCTGGGATGAGGTCCTTTTTTTTTCCAAAGAAAAAAGCGAACCTTTTATTGAGTAGAATAAAAAGTTACAAGCATATGCCTGGGCATTCCTTTTGTTGTATGATGACTTCATACAACTACTACAAAAAAGACAGTCTTTTCTGCACAAAAAGTTGACCAATGTATCCTCTGATGACGTAAACTTCAAACACAGTTTACGTTTTCAGCAAACAGACACTATAACCAGTCCAAAGATCATTATCCATCAAGAGATGTCAGTTCTTTGTCTATTTCCTAGGTCTCCTCATAGGAGGAAAACAACCCAAAACGAAAATAGAAACTAGTCAAAACTTTGGAAACCTAGTTTCCAATATATATCAGTAGTACCAGTATGATATCAAACATTTAAAATTACATAAACGTTTTTTAATGCTACATTGATAAAGAAAAAACACTAGGTGTGAGGAGGTTGATCCGACACACGAATCTATCCATAAGACTCTTCTGCTACTTTCCAGTTGTCCATAACCTACTGCAAACCTTCCTTAAAAAGTTTGTCTGCTGCATCATTTCGCTCCTTGTATATATATATGGCATATTGAAAACACATTAAAAGAGACTTTTAAAAACTGTATTTCTTCTAGTAAAGGTCTCAGAATATAATTTTGACAACTACTTTGACCATTGACCCATTTTATGACAATTAAAGAATCTTTGAAGATCTGAATCGTGAGGATGTTCTTGTGAGTGAGCCAGCATAAAAAGAAGTTTTAGAGCTGATACTTATGCATAGTTATTTGTCCCCATGCCTAAACCCACTGAATCTTTTAAAGTCTGATTTTCATTTAGGTGGATGATCATCCCTGCTCCTGCTTTGTTGTTCTGAGAAGCCCCGTCAAATTAGGCCCATGAGACTCCTTCTTTTATTTGTTCCTCCCTTATCTGCCTAGGAGTTCTTTCCTCCTTTGATTCAGGGATATTTGAAAGGATAGAATAGCATTAAACCGTTGTTGCTTCAGCTGAGGTTTCCTTATCCAAAAATATACTCCTATTCCTTGCGATCGAGACCCCCCAACAGATGATGGGAGGTAGATTTCGCATATTCCATTCATGATATTGATGCCACCATTTTTCCCATACCTCATGAAAGTTTTCCCCTTCCCAAATAACCTTTTTATTAATGAGTTTCTTGACCTCCGCCCATACTTTTTTAACAGATGGGAAAACTAGAAACAAATGTCTAATGGTTTCAGATTCTGATTTGCACAATGGACATCTCCTCGGACCTTTTTTATATCTGGCTTGAAGAATATCCCATGTAGGAATTTTCCTTTTTAGAATACACCAAAAGAATAGTCTGGCTTTTGCTGGGCATTTGAGTTTCCATAACAATTTGGCCCACCATTCCGGATCTCCCCAGCCTTTTTTTGACATTAGGAATTTATACCCACATTTTGGGGAGTAAGATCCATTTTCCCCATGTGCCCAAACCAGCTCATCCTGTCTGTCTTTTATCCTTACATTTGATCCGTTTAGCTCTTTGGTATATACTTTCCACTCATTCCACCAGACAGGCTGTAGACCTAGTTCTTCTCCAGATTTCCAAGCTTGCCCCCATATAGAAGAGAAGTTGATTTTCTCAACCTGACTTAGGGAAAGGATGCCTTTAGATTCTAGATGTCTAATTAGTCCAGGGGATAGGGTGAAATTTTCATTGCAGTCAACCCAGGGGTCTTTTCCTATCCTCATTTTTTCCCCATTACCAATCTGCCAGGCCAGACCTTGTTCAATCACCTTGAAAGCCTCCACTGTGGCTTTCCAAACCACCGAAGCATTTTTCCCTTTCTTGATTGGGTTCCTGATCCATTCTTCTAAAGGTACAGGGTCTATGTATTTCCTCTTCACCACTCTTGTCCATAGATTTTCCATTTTGATAATTCTCCATCCTAATTTCGTTGCCAAAGAGATACTGAAATCAATGAGATTTTTTATCCCCCATCCTCCCCATTCTTTAGGTCTTTCCACCTTTTCCCAGGCTACCCATGGAAGTACTAAGTCCTCCTTTGAGCCCGCCCATAGAAATCCTCTACAAATTATTCTTATCTTATCCAGAATCCCTTTTGGAACCCATGTTAATGTTGCCCAATAGAATGGCATGGCTAGTAACATAGATTTGATTAAAGTCAATCTTCCTGCTCTGGAAAGCCACTTGTAGCTCCAGTGAGAGATTCTGGCTTCAATTTTTGTGACCAGCCAGTTCCACTCTTGTTTCCTGTATGCATTAGGCTTCATCCAAAAACCTAAATATTTGAAGGGATTCTCCATGCTAAGCACATCAAAGGGAAGAATAGAGGTGATCTAGTTTTTCTCATGTCTGTCTAATCCTTCCGTAATTAGATGGGATTTCCTGTAATTTATTTGCATTCCTGTCGCTTTCTTAAAGAGTTCAAGAATATTTTTTAATTCCTTTATTTCATTTAGATTTCCATTGGAGAATAGTAAGATATCATCTACAAATAGGAGATGGGATATGAAAAAGTTGACTGCTACTTCCAGACCTTTTACAATTCCCTCCCTTTTGGCCAAGTGAATCAACTGACTCAGTACTTCTACCACCAGAAGAAAGAGTAGGGGTGACAGGGGGCAACCTTGTCGTAATCCCCTATATCCCTTGAAAAAAGGTGAGGCTGCTCCGTTTATTATAATTGTGAAGCTGACACTAGTGATGCACCACATTATCCACCTGATGAAATCATATTTAAATCCTAAATGGGTGAGAAGCATCCTTAGATAAATCTGGTTGATTCTATCATAAGCTTTTGACAAGTCAATTTTAATCACTGCTCCCTTCCTCTTCATCTGCTTGACACTATGAATAGTTTCATGTGCCACTCCTATAGCTTCGTGGATCTGATGGACATCCAAAAAACCGAATTTCTCATTTGTGATACATCTTGACAGGATCCGTTTTATTCGGACTTCAATCACTTTAGTGATGATTTTGTATACACTATTACACAGGGAAATTGGCCTGAAGTCTTCAAAAGATTCTGGGGCTTCCTTCTTAGGTATAAGTGCTATGAATGTTGCATTGAATGGACTGTATACCTCTCCTTTTTTCCTAGAATCTTCCACTACCTCTGTTAATTCTACCCCAATCTGGTCAAAGAAGTGTTGAAAGAGTTCTATGGTCCACCCATCCGGGCTTGGACTCTTATCTTTTGCCATTGATTTAATAACACTTTCGACCTCCTCCTTTGAAACTTCATTCATTAAGCTCTCCGCTTCTTCCTCCTCTACATACCATGGGAAACATTGGGAAGCCCTGATTACTTCTGCTATTGTGATCTCTCCTTGATCAAAAAATAGATTCTGAAAGTGATTTCTCCCCAGATTCAATAGTTCGTCAAAGGTGTTAACCTCTCTTCCCTCCTCATTCTTGTATTCGAGTTTTTCCTCCCTTTTTCATAGTTATGGAAAAATCTCGTGTTCTCATCCCTGACATTCAGCCATATTGCTCTACTCTTCAACCTTCATTCCTCCTCTCTTTCCAATAAAATTTTATTCCTGTATTTTTCAAGCAATAATATTTTTTCCTTTGATTCCTACGAAGTGTAGCCATCTAAATCCATACTTTCAATCCCCCAGAGCTCTTCATAGATTTGGGTTAATTCCTCTTTCTGTCTTTTCATCCTAGTCTTTGCCCATTCAATGGTTTCTTTCTTTAATCTTTTTAAGTTTTCCATGAATAGGAATCCTTTCCCTTCCTGAGAGCTTCCATCTAGATGGTTCCATGTCTCACTAAACAGTTTATTGAACGATTCCTCTTGCAACCATGATGCATTAAATTTGAATGGAGCTGTTGGTTTCCTAGGAGGTTTGAAAAGCTCTAGAAAGATTGGGAAATGATCCGAGTTTCCTCCCTCTCCTACCCACTGCCAAAAAATTAGAATTTTGGTAGCCAGGTCCTCACTTGAGAGAAATTGATCCAATCTTTTATCAATTCTGGCTTCTCCAACTCTTCGATTCCTCAAGGTTGGTTTTAGCTTGATGAGATTTATATCTATCAGATTATGGGAATTTATAGCATTTAGAAAAAAGCCTGATAGAGGGTCCTCTCTTGCTGTAGGTCCCTAGGCCTCGGCGTTTCCTATTGAGAAATTTAAATCTCCACACAGGACCATATTATGGCTTCCCATAATTGATTTTGACAGAAAGTCATTCTAGAAGTTCATCCTCCCCTGACAAGGCCCATATATGTTTAGGATCATTAAAGGGAAGCGAAATTCTGAAGTTTGAATCTCCACTCCTATAGCATGATCCATACCCCATTGGTTTATGATTCTCACTCTTCCTTCTCTGTATCTAATTGCCAATCCTCCCGAGTGGCCAACTAAATCCACTGCTATAAACTGCCAGCACGGGAGCAAAGATTTTAATGTTGTTTCTACTTCTATACTTTTACCTAGGGTCTCTTGTAATAGGATAATATCAGGTTTCGAACTCATGACCATCTCCTTTAAGGCTAATTTTTTGGGTTGACTGGCTAAACCCCTGCAATTCCAGGATGACAAAATCATTTGATTACATTCTCTTGGGGATGCACTGCTCTAAGCGCCCCATGGATTGACATCTATTTCCTGTCTGCTAGATCAAACTTTTCTCTTACCTAAGCTTTAGATAAGTTGGATTTTCTACCCCTCACTTTTCTTTTTAAGCTTTGGGGGGAGGTTAGACCTATTCCACCAATAGATCCTAAAATCACAGGTTTTTTTATCTAAAGACCAAAGGTTATAGTGACATGCAGGAGTGGCGGAATTTAGAATGCCTTCCTCATTCAGGTCATCTTCATGGTTCAGATCTAGGGAGGGGATAACAGCCGTGAGGTTTTCAACATGGTTTTCAACATGAGATTGATCATCAAGCATGATATTTTTGCATTGTGAACCAGTAATCAAGAAATCATCTTTAAATTCAGAAGGAGATAAATATGGGTTGCTTGAGTCTAGTCTCATACCCGTTAAGTCTTCGATGGGATTTACATTTGTGGAGGCTGATGGTCCTTTGATTGGCCCCTGGATCAGACTTTCATTGACGGTTGTTGTATTGATCATTCCTTTCCCATCTAAAGAGCCATTTGAGGCCTGATCTGTTTGCTTCCCCTCCTAATTTTTATCCACATCCATAGCCTCCACCTCCTGATTCTCCTCTGACTCCACATTCTGAAAAGGCTGATTTTGATATGCTTCCTTGCCCTCCTCTTCAATCGTCTTCTGAAGCCTTCTTCGACGCTTCCCTAGGGGGAAATCTCTGGCTAGATGGCCATAGACATGGCATCTATGACATCTGAAGGGAAGATGTTCATAGTCCAATGGTTGCTCGAAGACATATTCTTTGTACTGAATTTTAATTGTCTCCGCAAGACCGCCTGTAGGGTTTAAATTAACCAAGATCCGAGCCATCGCTTTGTTTTGAGTTTGTATAAAGGACATGTCCGCCTCTTGGTAAGTGCCTAGCATATTCCCAATAGACTTAAACATTGATTCCACCCATAGGAAGGAGGGAAATCCCGGTGCTCGAACCCAAACTAGAAACGCATATGTCCTTTCATGCAATGCATCAAACATCGGGCTCCATCGCTTGAATAAAACTGGGTAATTCCCAAAGGCCCAATTCCTTTCTACTACCCAATCTGCCACTTCTTTGTTTTCAAATCTCACCATGAACCATCCTTTAGCTAGGGCCGAGACCTTGAAGTTTTTTACTAGGTTCATCTGCCATTTCTGCTCTCCCCAGTTTTTAATGAATTGGTTTGTGTATTTCTTGCCCCTCGCTCTTCCAACCAGGGTAGATTCGGCCACTTCTAAGGCTTCTTCCACCTGCACGTCCATTCCCAACACTAAGTTAGCTTCAAATTCCTTCTTCTTTATGGGTTTTTGTTTTTTCCTTTTTTCCCCTGTCTTCTTTCTATCAAAACCCTCCCCCCTGGCTTGAGTGCTTGGGACATTCTTGTTGATCCCCTCTTGCTGCTCATGCGCTTCTTTTTCCGATGTAGCGTTCCTCTGAGCGTTGGTATCTGGAGTTGATTTGCTGCCTGAACCTTTGTCTAACCCTTCTGTGGTATCAATAACCCCATCCTGCCTCCCAGAACTTGCTCCACTGTATTATTCTCGGTTCCAATACCCCTCCTACTCCAGAATCAACCAGTCCTACAGTCCAACTAGGGCTTACCAGAATTTTGGTAGAGATGGTTCTAATGACTGTCGGCACCCTTTCTGTCTCAGCACAGTTCCGAAACCCTCGAATCGAGCCCCAGTTTACGATATCTTCAAGGCATCTTGATAAGAGAGAACCTGATGTAGAGGTCTTCCCTATACTTCCTTGTAGCGAGAGAGGAGCTCCTGTTTGTTGAAATCTCTCCTTCTGAAAACATCCCTCCTAAAAACCCTTTGCATCGAGATTGTGTAGTTTGGCCAGATCTAGATGCCCTTCCAGTGAGCCCTTAGAAAACCTATTAACCCCTATCTCTCCCAGATGGAGTTTCTCATACCCTTGACTGTCTGCAGACCCAAAATACCATTCAATATTCTACACGGTTAGATCTTTCCCCCACACCGATAAGATGTCCTCTGGTGTCGGATCTAGGTCAACCACCTCCCTCGGATTAACCATGGTTAATATTCCATGCAGAAAAACCTAAAAAACCACAAACGGTTTGATCCTTCCAACACAAAACAATGTAGTAGCTCGGGTATTCCATATATGGTTCCAATGCACTTGCTTTCATCTCTTTCATAGGGATAAACCCTTATCCCAAAACTCCTTTGCAATTTCCCCCAGTTGTCTCCGTAAAAAATGTTTGTCTGCCACCTGCCTCATTAGCGACCACACTGTCTTGCCTCATACAAGAGTGTCTCTGTCATCATGCTCAGTACCTTTGTCTGCTAGGGTCTAGGCCCTCGGCCTAGTCAGCCATGGCTCAGACAATCCTTCATGCAACCAAAACCTCATCCCCACCCCTCCATTACTACCAAACCTTCCAGTTTATCTCTAGGGATGAGGTCCTTACATTATTAAAAATAATCGTATTTCATTCCTTCCACATATTCCATAGTAGAAAACCCAAAATTTGTACCCATGCTCTATCTACAACTAGTTTTTAAAATATTATGAACCCCCATTGTTCAATTATTTCCATTTTACTATTTCTTGAGCAGTCTAAATATCTAAAATTAGTTCTCACTTTACCCCATAGTATTCTTCCTCGTGGCATGAGTCAAATAGATGCTCCATACTTCCTTACTATTGCTAGAAAATTGGAAGCCAATAAGGTCCTATATATCCCTTAAGGAGGAGGTGATCCCAAGTTAGGAGTCTGCAATGACCAAGGAGACATAATCAATGCACAAGTTTTTGCCACAACATAGCTACCCATATTTTTGTCCATAAGGGCTCTTGAGGGAGCCCATTATGGTCGGTCACTAAGCTATAGGCTTCTCTAATCGATAGTGTACTGGAATATCTATAGCCACATCGAAGTATATCTTCCCCATTCGAATGTGTTATTCTTTAATCTCACGCTGTATTCTTGAGGATTAGCCAATTTTGAATGCCTGCTACAACATGCCAATCATCCTCCATTTTCTAGACTCTTTAAGTGGAATGAGGTGTTTAGTCAATTTAGTGTTCCTAAATTGATGTCATTAATTGTCAACCCGGGGCTCGTAAGCTGATGAAGTGAAGGTGTACTATATGTACTTAAGCAACCTCTTAGAGCTTTTTGTCGTTTGGGGTGTTGTTTGTGGTTAATTTATCTTCCTAAGATGGAGTGATGTATTTATAAACAGATGAGTGATGGTGTGTGTAAGGTGAATTCTAGATGAGTGAAGGTGTGTGATTAGTGGTTTCTAACTACTTGCTAAAGAGGAAAACTTGAAGTAAATAAATGAATTAAAATGAACTGAAAGCAAAGAACCACTTTCTAATGGCATTAGACACCATTCATGCTGCTGCAAATAAAAGGTAAGAAAAACACTTAAAAGACCAATGATAATGTTTATCTCTTCCTAACTCTCTGCCTCTAACACATAGTACTGTGTAAGACACGATTAGGAAGTAGCTACAGATAAGTCTAAGAAATGATAAAAATGAGAAAAATCTACTTTAAAGACTAGTTATAATGTTTTGCTCTTTCTAACTCTCTGCCTCTAACACATAGTACTGTGTAAAGCACGATTAGAAAGTAGATAAAGATTAGTCTAAAAAGTACCCAAAGCCAGCTGCAAGTTATTAGTATTCTGATCTCCAAAAGATAAACAATTTATAATAAAGAGACCATTCATATGTTAGCAGACAGATTTGAGAAATAAAACTAAAAATCAGCTATGAAAATAAAGTAAAGGAAGCAACTTTGAATCTGTCAACTGAAACTACCACTAGATATAAAGCAAATACATAACACACAAGCAATCCGGGGTTAAAAACCTGCAAAAGAACAATGCTGATCAGCTTAAAATAAAGGCTGGAAATGAAATAACATGAAAGTGAATTACGCTGTACATGTATCAAGAAAAGGAAATGCTGAATGAAAATAAGGAAATGCTGAACATAAAATAATACTATACAAGGCTACCATGAACAGGGGCCCTCCATTCATATAACCCAAAGAAGACTCAAGGTATTGAAAACTTCAGAACAGCACTGTTTCTATTACTCCATGTGCAAAAAATCACAGTCAAGAGTGCTAGAACAGCACCATTAAAACAGAGTCTTGGCATGCACTAAAATTGTAACAAGTTCATAAAACATAGCAACTAAAAAGTTATCTAAGCGTACGCAGACGCAAGTTTTTATAGGCATCTGAAAGATAGCCTAACGCGTACAGCGAAAACTGAAAAATAACTGACTGTCATGCGTAATTAAGGTTTAATTAACACGTCATAAGCCTGCGTGGATAAGCTGGAGGTTCTGGTCGTTATGGGCATTGAATCCAGAGTTGGATTATGTCCCCCATAACCTACGTAACATGGACAAGTCACCGTTTGAACTGACGTGACCCAACTGCTTACGTATCACCGTTAAGCTGCCTTTGTTGACCGTAACTTGACCCTTGTTGACCGGAGGCACAGATGACGTGGATGGCTGAACAAATAGCAGAGGAACCTCGAGCACCTTGATTCCTAAGTGCCCATGTGGCTCATTTGGAAAAATGACACGTGGAACCTTGAGATTAACAAAAAGGCTGCAGGATCATCAGATGGCTGCGGAATCAGTAGATGGCTGCGGAATCAGCAGATGGCTACGGAATCAGCAGATGGCTGCGGAATGCCTGTAAATATGTCAAAATCTAAACAAAATAGTCACACATTAGCAAAGCTCACTTGATCATGCTTAATGACATCTAATGTAATGATCTG